>PQWD01001255.1:0-20866 GCA_019425675.1 Leucinodes orbonalis
CCAAATTTTGAGAACAACTGACAGTATTCGTCTAATTGAGTTTAACAGATAATATAATATATTCCAGTTTTACATATTAGGTTTACATGTTAATTTACCCGAAGACACGAGTTTAATATGTTAAGTTACACCGAAGACTTTTAATGGAGAGAAAAAATGTTAAAATACGAAGAAAACAATAAAAACAACACTTACAAACCAGTCTGTTTCCAGCTGGAAATTCGGCGCCAATCGAAACAGACCCATTTGGGGTTTCTGTAAAGTTGGTCATGGTTATTATCAATGCGTTTTTTTTAAGCTTGTGTATTATACAGTATCGCTATCAGACTGTCTACTTTGTTAGGACATTGCAGACTGAATCCTTATTGTCTGAAAACAAAGATGATTCCGTGCTTCGAAGGGCACGTTAAGCCGTCGACTCCGGCTACAATCTTAGGATTAGAACTTAGACTTAGGATTGGCGGGTGATAACGACTACCAAGTCGTTAACACCTGTCAATCCGTATTGAGTCCTCGTGGTGGGGTACGGCCCAATCTCCCTATAGATCTATATTTTAATTTATAATAAAAAATACATTAGAATAAACTTGGTTTTATGAGCTTGTATATTTAAATTATTCGTGATTATTTTCACCTATTATTAGAGCGTCGGTGGCTCAATGGTGTGGACTGTCGCCTTTACCGGAAAGGCTGAGGTTCAAATCCCGACACGTACCAATGTGTTTTAATTTTCGAAAATATATGTACGTTATCCGACGCTCTTACGGTGAAGGAAAACATCGTGAGGAAACCTTCATGCACGCCTGCGAAGAAATTCAAAGGTTGTGCGTGAAGTCGTCCAATCATCACTGGGCCCGCGTGGACGACTAAGGCCTAATCACCCTACACGGGTAGCCTCGTGCCCCTCGGTGGGGACGTTTATCGATCTGATGATGATGATTTTCACCTAAAACAAATATGTATTTGAATTTAGTAAATAACTTTGTTTAAAAAAAATACTTTTTCGGTTGGCAACCTTTTAGTTAGTGGCATAAAGTTCAATCAATATACGCTGAGGTCGACGAACTTGCGCTAATCAGCTGGATGCTGACGTTGTCCGGGTACAAGGGCTTCTTTATTTTCATGTGTTATCGTAATTATTTAATATAAAGTCTATCCTTAAAAATATTTTTTCTTTCTTCTATTTTTGTCTGATTAGATTAGACTGATTAATAATCTGATTAGTGTTCGCGTTGTGATTAATTCATTATAATAATAATATAACTGGGCGTTATTCTATTATTATAATGAATTAATTAAACTTAGGTAGATTGTAGGCTGTTAAAATAGATTATCATAAATCCGATAATCAATGGGACTTATATTTGGTATCCGGCTGATAAGATAATAAAGATACACAAACATAGATAGGCCCTAATTATCGCCAAAAACTTTTATCATCAAACAAAAAATTGGAGCAACAATAACCCATTATATGGTACAAGTTGGCGTTAAGCGATCACTTTCAGACAATCTTAACGTGATGGCATGACAAGGCTCAAGTATCCCTACACCGAAGAAATTTGAGGGGAAATTTTTCGTCATTTCATTCCAATAGGCTAAGGTTGCCTGAGACTCGTAAGTCTGTAAATTGAAAACTTACATTTCTATGCTTCCCCCTATGTTGGTTATCTTCAACCTATCGCAGTCCAGGGCCGGATTTTAGTCTCCCCTCATCATCATCATCAACTCATTATATTTCCCCACCGAGGGGCACGAGCCTACCCGAATACGATTGGCCGACTTCAGCCGAAACTTTTGAATTTCTTCGCGTCGTCGCGTATGCAGGTTTCCTCACGATGTTACCTTCACCGTAAGTGCGTTTGTAAACGTACATATAATTTGGAAAATACATTGGTATGTGGCGGGATTTGAACCTGCATCCACTAGATTGGAAGGCAACAGTCCACACTAATGAGCTACCGACGGTCTAGGTTCCCCTATTCTGTGCCAAATAATACGACTGGACAAATAATAAGACTGGTCACGTATAAACATACGTGACCAGTCTACTGCCACTTCAACTTGCTGATCCGGCGGACTATATCGGTAACTTTAGTTCACATCATTTCTGATTTTATCCCTGAGAAGAAACCCCGAGCGTGGCTCGATCCATGGCTTATGTTCTAAATAAGATTATTATCATTACTTCTCAGTATGTATTATTGAGTGAACCGGGATGACGTGTTAATTATTTATATCATAAGGAAAACGTATGTTTGATGTAAATTCAAACATTTTGAATGATTATAGTATATATTACAATAAAACACAATCAAATATTGAGATAGGGTTTATTCTTGTTGGTGAACGAGACATACGCATTACAAGCTTACATAATATAATGACAGATTATGAGGGTATTGTTTGCAACCACAGACTGTATTGGTGTTATGTTTACTATGTATCTTTAAAGTCTCTGCCAAACATTGCTGTAATCATTATGCTTGGGGGCATACGCAGGGATAAACTGATATTATTCGCGAGAGAACTCAGTTACCCCACCGGATTAGAAACTTACAATAAAAAATAGTACTTCTTTATAGCTTGTTCATTTACTGTCGATTGATCAAAGCCATTCGCGATTCATCGATTAATAAGCGTGTGAAGTCAAATTGGGTTTTGCTGTTAGTCACGGCCTGTCACTTTCATTAAGGTCAATGGTATATTACAACTAGTAAAGAGAACTGTCACAAAAAATAACGCTCGCTTTCATCAGTGTCGAAGGTCGCTGCCGGCTTGTGGCGTAACGGGATTAGGGTTATCAGATGTAATAAATAAATCAATCAAAGTCAAAATCCGTTTATTCAAGTTAGACGAGATGATTTTACTATGTGCAACTAAATGCACGTTGTACTTCTCGCAAACGTGGCTTGATGGCGCTATGTAAACTAATGTAGATATTTAAGCCTAATTGGAATAAATGGATTTTGACTTTCACTTTGCGAAGCCGTGTCTGATTACTTTTAACGTGATAAAATCTTCTTATGTAAAAAATAATATATATTTTTTTTTAAATTCAGAAAGGGGCATGAGAGGTTTAAAATCTATTTCAAGGCAGTCTTATGTTTTAAATCAAGGATTGGCCTATCCATAAAGAACTTTGAAAACATTTATGTTTGAAATCTGATAACCCTTGTACACAAGTTTGAGCGAAGACAGATTTAAAGAATCACCGGCGATTTGCGCAGGCATTGTTGATTTTAAGTGGACTTCTCGGATCCTTGAATATTTTCCTGTGAATAGTTTTTTTGAATAAGTAATAGTTAAAATAATGCTTGCATTATTTCCAGATTGAACGTCACAAATGCATACACAATTGTGTTATTTTTGACGCATTTGGACGTTTCTGTAATCTATCATAACAATGCATCATCATTATCCTTCCATCATACAAACTGCATTATGAATATAGGCAAAAAATATCCACTGTTGAACATAGTCCGATAACTTTGACTCCCACTGGTTGGAAGCTGTCTGTCCATTTCCCTGACTTGTGCTGTTGACCGTTGATGGTCTCTACAGTTTTCTCGGACAAGTGGCGTGCGCTATGTTTCACTCACGTTTCTTTATTATAAGGTTTTAATGTGAAAATTGACCAAAAATTCAGATAAAGAGTGTCCCATTTGATTACTGAGTGATCAACAGTGGCTTACCGCCATCTTTTAAAAAGTGTTACTATAATATTTCTTCTATTATATGAGTAGGTCCTTCGATACCAAACTAGAAAAAAGCCCAGTTCCTATTCGTGTTACCGGCTCGTTCCATATCGCTTTTTACCCCAAACATAAATAAGTTACGTAGCCCCTCTTCCCATTGGAACGCCATAAACCGAGGTTTGAGTCCTACTCAGGCACGTCCTTAAGCACGTTACATTAACTTTTTTAAGTTGAGATCTATCTGCGTTCACCGTAAATAAGGTGTTGTTCAGGCAAAGGGTGTAAACTCTGGGGAGCGCATAAATAGCCAGTCTAGGCAGGATTGTTATATTCTTGTTATTTTTTATGCTATAGCACGCTAACGAGCAAACGGCTCATCTGATGGTAAATGACACCGCCGCCAATGTACATTTTCAATACCAGAGGGCAGTTAAATGCGTTGCCGGCCTTTCAACAGGGAATACGCTCTTTTTTATCGCCATCGAACTTCGGTGAAGGTGTGAAGGCGATCTGCGGCCAACATGTTCACCCTGGTCCGCAAAGAGTCCACCCGAAGAAAGAACCACAGTCATGATGGCATTTGATTGTACGGCAGGTGTGCCAGGGTACGTGATGGACGGCGTGGTGGTGGTGGGCGAGCGCGAGGCGGCCCCGGCGGGGTTCAGCGTGGCGGGGCGCGCGGGCAAGCGGCGCCTGTGTACCAGGGTGTCCCGTCCCGCCGCCGCCCGCCCGCCTGTCACTGACGTCATCGTCTGCTCACGCATGAGGGCTGCGCCCGACGGGTTCAGTCTCGCAGGGTGAGTACACAATACTTCGGGAACCTAAATGTCTTCTCCAGGATACCCGCCGCCCCGGACGGTTTTGGTCTTGCAGGGTATATGATGGCTAGTATTTCGCGAACTTTTAGTAACTACGGGGGCAGTACTGGCGGGGTCTAGCGTGGCGGGTCGGCTGTGCACGCCGGTGTCCCGCCCCGCCGTCTGCTCACGCGTGAGGGCCGGGACCGACGGGTTCAGTCTCGCAGGGTACGTATTGTTGCTTACTGTTTCAAGATACATAATGGTTAGTTCGTGAACTCTTAGTGTTTTTAGGATGCGAGGTAAGTATGATTGTTGCTGCCTCATGAACCCTTGGTGACTTCTTTAGGATATGGGTCGTCCCGGACGGGTTTAATCTTGCAGGGTAAGTATGATTGCTACTGCTTCATGAACGCTTAGTTTCTACTCAAGGTAGCTCGGGTGGGGTCAGTATCATTGCGACTGCTTCACGAACTCTAACTGTCGTCTATTCCGTCATTATTAGTGTCTTTGCAGGGTCAGTATTGCTTACTGCTGTGCGATTACTTGGTTCGTATTTCAATATGGTAAAGTAGTCGATGTCTTGCTGGTCTTATCTAGTAGTGCTGTAGTGGATTTTCACAGTCTGTTCTAGTAAATAAATAAAACTCTTACAGATACTTTTGAATCGTCCACCAATAGACAATTACCATTCTAATTTACCGTAACTTACTCAATATACTATTTTACACGTATACTTAACTTACAGCAAATGAAAAAGTAAATTTCCTCACCCCGCACTCCACGCGACTGGAAAAGGTGCGGGTATGTGGGACTAAAATAAACAGCTGTAGTAATATTGTTTCAGTGAAATAAACGGCAAGATGGTGTGCTTCAAAGTGAGCGGCGGCAGCAAGGATGCGTCGCCGACGCACAACGACTACGAGAACCTCGTGTCTAACCTGACGCCCGACGCCGGACGCAGGTCAGACAACATTCATAGATATGTTATTGGTTCTTCTTCGTGTTCTATTACGGCATCTCAAAGTTAGTTCGTCTTTAGAAACGAAAAATTATATAGTCCTCATAGGCGGATTGAGTTTGACGCTCGACGGCTCGATGGACCGACGATTTGCAGAAGGTGGTTGGTAGAACACCAACTTGAACATTAATTCTAGCTGTGGACGGTGTAAGGTTAATTAGTATTATAATTCTGCGCGTAGAAGTCATGGCAGTGCAACTCCGGTTAGTGTCAGGACCTAGGATTCTAAGAATGCACAAATTGTTCAATAGAAACGTAAGCACCCGCAAACAATACGCAGTTACACACACATATAAAACTAGGTCTGAAGTTACCTATACATTTATTTTTAAATAATAATAACTTTATTGTCCATAGGTACAGCTTCCGTAAGTCTATTACAAAATTGATTAATTATATAACTATCTAAAAATGAATACCTTTTAGCCCCAAGTTAAGCTTGAACATGTATTGCGGGCACTAAACAGCTGATGAACAAATTTATATACATTTTTTTGTAAATAAATACATATTTTTCATAGAAAACACCCAGACCAATACAAACAGACATGTTCATGGACACTTATAATTGTTCTGCCCGGGTCGGTCCCTTCGCATGGGCGTATCCACACGGGGGCGAGCTGGGGCGCTTGCTCCACCCTGGCCCGAAGGCTGGCTACGCCCATGTCCCTTCGTGTAGTACACGAACTCTCAACAATTACACCAAATAGGTCGTTAAATTGTGATTTGTAGATTGCGGCCAGCGCCCGAGCGTCCGCCGAAGCTTTCCCCGCTGATCTCGGAGCTGAGCAAGCTGGGCGTGTCCCCTAGCGAGGAGCCGCACGAGTACGAGGCGCTGAGCACGTGGGCCCCGGTCCCGGCCCCGGCCCCGGCCTCGGTCCCAGCCCGCCCCAAACTGCGGCCCCCGCCGCGGTCCCCAACCACAGCTATCATACGCTGGGGGTACAACGGCCTGGAGGGCGTGCCCTTTGTGCTCAACCCTAAGCTGAGGGGGTTGCCCGATGATGCCATGGTTAGTATTTATTTATTTATTTAATTAAACAAACATGCCAGCTTACAGAAAGGTCCAACACGCCGACAAGTCAAATAAAACGGTCGTCACAACAAAGATTAAAAATAAATTAAAACTGAGAATAATAATAAATAAAAATTAGAATACAATAAATGCTTAGATTCAGGGGCGTGCACTCCATATATGCAAATAAGCAGTGCATACAATGTGCGTCCCGACAACCCGGAAAATTACCAACATATTTAATAATTCCCACTTATTCGCCCAAATTCCTCGACAGATTTGAAACCATAGGCGATCTGCTGTCAACAACAGCATTTTTCTGACAAAAATGAAAATTATTTATTGATTTTGCGATTAGTGCCACTCATTTTGCATACCCTACTCATAATCTCTGTGCACGCCACTGCTGAATTCATTATGTTTTAGCAGCATTTTTACAATCGTAGCATGGCATGGTTACAAGATGAAAAAATCAAAAGACTGGAGAAAAAAGGCATGATTTACATGAGATTTAATGAAAAAACAAATTTGATATAGTATGAGTATAATCTCCCAAAGACCTATCAGCAGTGTGGTTTTATTTTTAATTAAAGATATATTTAAAAGGTAAACTGTGTTCATTGAAAGTCCTGAGATTTCACGGGGCTTGCAAAATCCCCGGAATCGTGAGATACCTCGAAAATGTCAAATTCCCAATTAAGTAGGTCATCATCATTAGCTCATAATATGTCCCACCGAAGGGGCACGAGCTAATCCGTAAAGGGTGTAAAGTAATCGTCCACGCGAGCCAAGTGCGGATTGGCTGACTTCACGCACGACCTTTGAATCTCTTCCTAGTTATGCGCAGGTTTGCTCACGGCGTTTTCCTTTGCCGTAAGAGCGTTAGATAAACGTACATATAATTTGAAATTTTCGAATAAACAGTAGTACATGGCACCCTCCAGGTCGGACCGCAATAGTCCACACCAACAAGCCACTGATGTAGCTCCTACTTTGTAAAAAAATTGTAACCTACTGATATGCGACTTTAACATTTGGGCGTGGTGGATGTACTCTTCAAAGAGTAGACTGTATATTTAGTGGATTTCGTTTGATATATTTCTTTCTCACCAGACACAACTGCCGGTGGTGAAGCGGCGATCGCGGTTCGACCTGGACCGCGACTACTCGTACTCGTTCACGGCTGAGCGCCAGACGTGAGGGCCCACGAGACGAAGCCTCCTTCTGTAACACTTGACTTTTAACCACCAATTCAAACACAATAGTCGATGATTTGTTTATGACGTTTTTAGACGTATTTTGTGGTCAATGGGTTTAACTTTAACGGACATTTTTTTAATTCATGATCTAAAGCATTTTAATATTAATTGATTTTGAACTTGTTAAATTGTGAGGGAATAAGATTTAAATATGGTGGAAATATGTCTACCACTGCCTGGGACAAAAGAAACTAGTACAACAAAGACACATGTGCATCTATTACTGAGAGTGTAAGGTCTAAAATTTATCGCCTAAAGTACTTGCATTTACAGGAATTGCAATAGTTTTATTATAAAATCTTAAAATGTCATTTATATGTATTTTGTAGGCTATTTCAAAAGAAATGCTTTTTCGAGCAAGGACACTTTCTAAGTTAGCAAAGTTATGTCCAAACGTGAGGCACAGAAAAAATAAATTTTAACTCATGTTGATTATAAAAAGTTTGGTCAACAACATTGCTTATGCTAAAGCGATGAGATTGACTCGATTGTAATTATTAACAGGGTTGAGTAGTGGAGCGGGAACACGATGGCTCGAGGGTTCGTCTGATTATGTACTGAGAAGGCTGAAATGTATGTAATTTATTATATTTACCGAGATAAAAAGCAATGTCTGCGGTAATATTGTATTTTATCAATGAGATTAAAATATCATACGATTCTTATTTTGCGGTTGTGTAAATGATTAGGGTTTTTAGGAAATGAACAAAAGATAAAACGTTTATTATTTAGACAATTGACTTATCTGACAGTTTATCTAGTGAATCCACGGATATAAATAATGTAGATTAAGACAACACACGGGGTATATGACATAATGAATAAGTTTGGAAAGAAGCAAGGATCTTCCTTTTGATGTGCGTCTGTATCCATTTAAATGTTTCTGCTAACAATGAGTGTCATAATGCCCCGGTATAATGAACATGTGGAACGTAGATTAATTTATTATTATGAACATATCTGTTTGTCTTTTATTGAGTTAAATAGTTTTCTTGACTATAAAGGACCACCTAATTTATTGGTTCTTTTACTAATGTAATAAGGTAAACAATGGTGACTGATGAATTTACGTCATTTTAATTTACCGTTTACTGAATGTTATTTTTCAGTATCAACCTAATAATTATGCATGCCTTATTTTCCTATGAAAATGGTATCCACGAAATTCCTGTTTTAAAATAATGTTTTGCTGATTATTTTGTCGACTATTGACAAGTAGCTATATTATTCAACACGACCTATACACGTGTTTGATGTATTTGTGCCAATTCACAGTACAAGAGTTTTACTGGAATTTTGGTTACCGGGCGCGAGCCAGCCAAATTTACTAGTCAAGATATTTTTTGTTTACACGCGTCGCATGCATTTTACGATATTAAGCTCAACTGTGTATACAAAATTATGCCTACCTTATTCTATGACTACTCAGTTTGATCCATCCAGTTATGTATTAAGCAGGAACTAAGGGTTCTAACAAGTTATTTGTTATTATCTGGAGAGGTTGCTTAGTAAATGCCGAGAATATCTTATAGCGAGTGTTATGTGGTTGCCACCTTTGTCAATTTGTTGTACATATCTAGTATAATATTACTTTAGAATTTATGTGACTGTTGCTTCTACTGAATAGATTGACGAGGGCTTGGAATTGTAAACAGAGTTCAAAATAAAGATTGTATACCCTACCAATGATTACATCTTCAAATATAAACTGTATAATTGTGTTCGTTACAAAAGCGTTAATGTCTTTTGAAAAAACGTATCCACTTGCAAATCGCTCATTAAATAAAGCCATAACTCTGTCAGCCTTTGTAGCAAACTGCCCTAACTTATTTATTGTTAGTAACACAATTACTGAGTCTATTCCATAATTTTTAATTTAGTTATTATTACTGATGAAAATTGTCACAAATAAGAAAATATTTAAATTAGCTATAATGTAAATATTTCTTTGTAAATGCAATTAGAAAATTAGTTTGCTTTTTCCAATACTGATAGATCTGTATATCTGTAATATCGTTAAGTTATTATGGATTAATAAAATTTAAATTATTGACTGATTAACAAGTGTTTTTATTTCATCTAAAATACCAAAGCGATAAGTAAAACTACATATTATAATAACAAAAATATCTGTATTACAAAATATTGTTTCACAATAGTTACTTCAATTTATTTTCACTTAAAAACACAACAAAACTCACTTAAAACGATTATTTCTAAACTCTACTAGTAATTATCACAACAATTTATTATAGCATTTTAAGAAGAATCGTATACAATAATGATTCTGCAATATTTATAATTTTAAATGAGGACATCCATCACAATTTGGTAAATAATAGCCCTTGAATAAATGACCTAAAACATGGAGGCCTAATTATTATTTCACATATTAGTTGACAAATAGAAGTCATAGAACATATGATATCACTAGTAGAGTTTTAGGCATCCAGATATCATCACAATTGAAAAAAACAAAATATGAAATGACGTTCAACATATATAAATAATGTGAGATTGTTTTGACAGTAGTCATTTAGCATAACATGCTCAAACACTGCAATGCTGCTGTGCAGACGCTGTTACACATACTAAAAATCAAATTTCAAAGTTTTTCATAAAAAAATAAGGAATATATAGCAATTGCCTTTTTATTTTTATAGGCAAGTTACTTCTACTGAGAATATCAAGACTTGAGTTGTTATAGTTGCTTATAAATATTTAACGTTTATTGGTCTTTTGAAAAAAGTAATAATTACACAGCCTATAACGAAGAGGATCGTTTACTAAAAGGGAGCTTCCTCTTTATCCTCGACTTGCGCAAGCAAGCAAGCAACAATATAAAAAACATCTGATTTCCAGGTGAACGGAATTTGTCACACAATATTTCCTGACTAGGTGTTACAATTAACAGGAACATAATTTGAAAGCGAAATATTATTGATTACCTCAGAACTGAATACATTTTTTTGCTGTTTTTCGAGCTTCAAATATGTTAAGAATTAAGATACATATGATGAAAATATTTTTAACTACTTTAAAATTATTTTTCAATTTAGCACTCAACAAATATCTGTATATTTTAACAAAGATTCATTACGTCATAGCTAGAAAATAAGCACCATTTAAACTTTTGTATACATCTGAAATCCTTGAATGCTATAATCTATGTTTCGCAGACAAATTTCTATGTACAAAACAAGAAACTTTCTTGAAAACTTGGCTAGAATTTTGGATTATGAATCAATTGAATATGTTGGTCTCGTCTCGATATAAGACACTCCTTCTTTGCAATCTTCATTACTGTATTTACATTCACGATCAATGTAAATTAATAAAGTTTCCGTTTCTATACAAATAATTTATTATTGTACACTGCTCCGTTTAATTTCATGTCCCATTAATTTTGCTAGTGTTCGTATTATTATGCTAGGGCTACACCTGAAATATATATTAGAGTTCACGTTTATGTAAAAAAAACAATAAAGCGGATCTCTTATATGTATATACGTCTTTTTCAAATATACAAAGAATCTGCAATGTGGCCCTAGCATAAAATATATAAAATGTATTTAAAACGAAAGCAGTAGGTCACGGACATTTTCGAGTGATTTCAGCGCTTGACGTCATCAGCATAAAGTGTGACGTCACTGTGGCGGCTCGCTCTGACGTCATTGCGGCGGCTTCATCTGCTTTTGTTGCTCCAAAAGCCGCTCCAATGGCGACGGGCCCGGACCCGACCACAGCGATTGCTAAAATAATGATTTATTTATCATCATTATCATTAGAGCATAATAATAATGGCAACGCATTTCTTTGCCCCTGGTATTGTAAATGGGCGACGGCGTCATTTACCATCAGATGAGCTCGTTTGCCCTATAGTAAAAACATCCCAATCCCTAACAGTCGACATCCATTTATCAGACACTAAAATCCGACTTCATAATATTTATTTGATTAGCGTAACGTAGGACGCCCTGCGACCCGATGGCGTACTTGTGAAAGATCTGGTGGAGGCTAGATGAGAAAAGCGGAGGACCGGGATATCTGGCGCAAAATGGGGGAGGCCTATCTCCAGTAGTGGACTGCAACAGGTTGAAGAGAGAACATCAATCAAACAAAAATATCAAAACGTTATTTTAAGTAACTTAAGTACACGGGATCCAAAACAAATGACGAATCCTCTTAAAATCAGTATCAGAAAGATGGCATTATCTAAAATATGCAGTTCTAAAACGATCTAGGCTGAGATTTATGTAGGACTTTGGTGTGATGACCTTCTGTTTGCCCGGAGATTGAACCCATTACCATTGTTTTATGTAATAAGTGTACAGGACTGTCAGGTCGCTCACCCGATGGTAAGTGATACGCCTAACCATGGCAGAGCGGCATTGAGGAGACCAACAACTGATAGACAGTTTTTATCCTCCATCAATGCTGTACTGCGCCCGACACCCGAGACGACAGATGTTAGGTCTTTTATACCCGGTAATTTCACTACCCTGTGATCGGACAGATCGTGGCAAGTTTACCTGTGTGTGTTGTGGCGGCCAGGCAGAGTCTGGCGCCCCGCTAAAGAGGGAGTAGGTGTTGCCGCTCGCCTCCCCACTAGTCTCACCGGGCTGCTGAAGCTAGAATAAAAGTAAATTTATTTTGTACCGATTCGATAAAAACGCTCAAAGAATAAGAGGTCTCGGTTTTGCCATCTCTGAATTGGTTTTTGATGGTATATCTCGCAGATGGTTGACATAATTTAATATACACATTACATTAACAGATTTGCTTTTGGGGATCAAGCCAACCTCAGCTCGGGGTAATCCTAACAAACAACAAACGAGTCTTTGCCAAAAGGTGTAATGGGCCGGCTTGCGACTCCTCAACGAAACTCATCGGGGAAGGCCTTACTCAGTGGACTAAATGGCTAAAGATAATGATAATAAAGATGTAAAACATTTTGATAATCAGTAATTTAACTGCTTGTTTAACTCTTCACTCCGGAAGACTAGAAAGAAAGAAAGAAAGATTGAGTATCATTTATATGAAAATCAATCATAACTTTAAAAAATCAAAGTACTTACTATAGACTGATCTAGATTTTTCGCAGCATTATCGTTCCTGTCATTGAACTTAAAATTCCTAGCACCAGTATTGGAGCCGAACCCGTGCAGACCCATATCCATTGGGTCCTTGGGAGCGAAGCCCAGCGGCTGGAATCCCAGCTTGTTGAACTGCGGGTACATCGCCGAGTCGTAGCCGACGGTCGGCGCGTACGTACCATAACTGTTCATGGACGAGTTGAAATTCGGCGAACTCACTACACTCTGGATTGGCGGTTGCGCTACACTCGTCTGCAGGTAATTAGGGCTCATTTCCGGCTTCAAAGCTTGGTTCATCTGGTTGAACGGTACATTTTGGTATGGCACATTAGATGTGAGATGCGAGTAGAAATTTGGCTGCGCGAAGTTCGCGTTGTAATTCGGCGGCGGCTGGTCTGGCTTCCACCACGGCGGTTGGGCGAAGCTTTCAGGCTGCCACGGCGCATTGAAGGCGGTCTGCTTGAGGGTATCATCGCGGAACTTGTTATCATTGTACTGGTTCTCGTGCGCCGTCTGCCAGTACCGGTACTGGTTGGCGAACCGCGGCGGCAGGTCGTTCAGGAAGTTCTTCTTGTCGCCGGACATCTGGCTGTAGGTGAACTTGTTCCCGTCCTGGAACACGTCCTGGCGGGACGTCTGCTTCTGTAGGGCGGCGGTGCGCACGTCTATCTCCTTCGGGTTGACGACGGGCAGCCGTATACCCTGCGATTGGGCTGGGTAGCTCGGATTGAAGGCGACACCTGCGTTCTGGATACCGTAGTTCTTCTGGAAGTTCATGCGGGGGTTCTCGTAGGTATTCTGCTGGGCCGGCCACTTGGGCGAGGTGGGCGCGTCCTGGCGCTTCTGTTGGTAGCTGGTCTGCGAGCCCTGGCTGGAGCCCTGCACCGGTTTGGGCTCCTTCTTCTCGTCTTTTTCCGTCTTCTTGGGCGGTTCCGGGTCGGTGTTGACGAGGTGCGGGTACCCGGCCGACTTGTCCTTCAGCGAGAGGATGCCGCCCGTCTTCCGGCCCAGCGGGAGGGCGGTAAGACCCTTCATAGCTTTTGGTTGGATCACTTTGGGCTTTTCCTGCTCTTTGGACTCCGTTGAGTCGGCCGCGGATTCCGGTGTCGGCGGAGGCGTTACGAATTTTACCTACAACAATAATTGGAAAACAAATCAAAGACTGGCGACAAAGCTGAACATGTAAAACGCTTGCATATGTGAACCTTTCTTGTGAATTATAAAGGATAAACATACATTTTCATAATGTTTAGCAGTGTAAAAAGAAACATCCTAAGGCTAAACCTATCGGTCCCAGCTACATCTTAGGATCATCATCATCATTTCAGCCACATAATGTCCACTGCTGAACATAGGCCTCCCCTAATAACTTCCACGTCGACCTTTCGGAAGCTATCTGCATCCAGCGGCCACCCGCATTCTTCCTTAGGTCATCTGACCATCTTGTGGGCGGCCGTTCCACGCTACGCTTGCCGGTACGTGGTCTCCAGAGAACCTTCGGCCCCAACGACCGTCGGTTCTTCAGACTATGTGCCCTGCCCATTGCCATTTCAGCTTGGTAATGCGAGTGACTACAGCTTAGGATAATAGCCGCCAATTTGTATTGGTCCCGCATGATGGTTCACGGCCCATTCTCCTCATGGCATTAAATTTGGGGATGCCTAACCCCACCCTACTAACCCTCGGGTTATAGGCTGATGATGAACCTGATGTGTTAATATTATTAGTGTGTTGTGCTGATGTTGGTACGAACCTGTTTGTTGGTCTCCTCTTGCTTCCGCATGATGGCCGCCATGGCGATGTTGACGCGCGGTTTGCGCGTCTCCTTTTTGTCGTCACCCTTACTGTTGTCGTCGCCGCCATCGGAGTCCTGAAATAATATCACCAAATTGTAATGAAAGGTGCGGACATCTCTTTGCTCCAGAACTACGACCCGAATGTCTCACGCACGCGTAAGTGGAGTCTTGTCCCTATGGCTTTACACATTTTTATTGTATTTTATTAGTGTACAGGACGGTCTGGACGCTCGCCTGATGGTAGGTGATACGCTTGATCATGACAGAGCGGCATTGAAGTTGACCAACAACTGATAGACAGTTATTATCCTCCACCAATGCCGCACTGCGCCTTTCACCCGAGACAACAGATGTTAGATCTCTCATACCCGGTAATTTCATTAGCTACAGTGCCCTCATCACAAAACAAAGAAGTGCAAACACTCCTGGTTCACGGGCCGATATCTGGCACTGCGGTGGTACCTACCTAGAAGACTCAGTACCGAGTCTTCATCATCAGCTCATTTTAAGTCCCCACCGAAGGGCACGAGCCTACCCCGTGTATGGGTGTAAAGGATTTAGTCGTCTGCGCAGGCCCTGTGCGGATTGGACGACTTCACGCACAGCCTTAGAATATCTTCACAGGCGTGCGCAGGTTTCCTCACGATGTTTCCATTCACATTAAGAGCGTCGGATAATGTACAAATAACTTCGAAAATTCGAAAACACATTGGTACGTGGCGGGATTTGAACCTGCGCCCTCCCGATCGAAAGACAACAGTCCATTGAGCCACTAACGCTCCCCCGCTTACCACCTAGTAAATTACCTTTATTAATATAAAATGTTATCAGCTGGGTAACCACAATCTCTGAAAACACTATTGTTATAATGATACGTCATCATTTTTGTACCAGAAAAGACAAAGTAATATTATTGTAACACTGTTATAATAGAGATGACGGTAACCCCCCTGTACAGTCTCGCTGATACCAATGGCATAGTCAACTTACCGTGTGTGGGTCGGCGGTGGCGTCGTTGGCGGCTCGTTCGATGCGCGCGCGCTCCAGCGACCCCTGCGGCTTCAGGATACCGACACGTTTCTCGCGAACTGCACATACATATTCATTATTATTATTATTCATATTATTTTAAAGGCTAACATTTAATCATTTGAATTGCACCAAATACATATTTTTCTTTCTTTCTTTCACATTCATCATCAGCTCATTAAACGTCCCCACCGAGGGGCACGAGCCTACCCGTATAGGGTGATTAGGCCTTAGTCGTCCACGCGGGCCCAGTGCGCATTGGACGACTTCACACACAACCTCTGAATCTCTTCGCAGGCGTGCATGAAGGTTTCCTCACGATGTTTTCCTTCACCGTAAGAGCGTCGGATAACGTACATATAATTTCGAAAATTCGAAATCACATTGGTACGTGGCGGGATTTGAACCTCAGCCCTCCCGGTAGGAGGGCGACAGTCCACACCATTGAGCCACCGACGCTAATATGACATGATTATTATAAATTAAAAAAACTTGGTTAAGCCTGTCATATTACATAGTCAAAAGCAATTCCAGACAATCATTTTTGTAGGAACAAAGTGTTTCTTTGAACGAAGCCAACTGATACGGACACAATGAATGAATGCAGTAAGAGAGTTCGCCACTAAATTCTTATACGCGAAAACGCTGTAAGCCACACGGTACAAAATGTAACGAACGTTGTAACTATTAGGATCAGATAATTTACAACGATTATAATTGGGTATTTGACACCACTAATCGTTGACGCACTTTTTATGAACTGTCAAAAAGGAACGTGTCCATATATTTTGTATGAGATTATTGATATGTGACGTCATCGCTCACTATCATCAATTGACCGAATATTTATTGGTTTCAGTGTATTTCAAAATTCAATATTGCAAATAAACAAAAGTGACCAATGAAACGACACATAAAATAAGGAGCGCTGTTATAAAAATAAGGTTTGGTATTTTATTGCGGATGGTGGAGAATACCGAATTACTGTTAATACAGCAATTGCGTTTATAGCGTGGCGTTCAAAAGGTAAAAAACCTTATTGAATAAAGTATTTTTAAAGTTCCGTAGCTAAATGGCAAAAAACGGAACCCTTATAGATTCGTCAAGTCTGTCTGTCCGTCCGGTTGTAACACCCTTTTTTCTCTGTAACTATTCAAACTTTGTAAGTATATGTATTCTGTGAACTTTAAAATTTGAATTGTGCTATTTACACCAAATGGGTCATGTCAATGGATATGTAGATAGACCTTTCTCGCGGAAGTCCGCCTCCGAGATGACGACAGGTGGCGGTGGCGGCGGTGGCTCGTCGTCACCGTCCGCCTCCACACCCGCGTCTGGACCGGGGGCTCCAAACCCGCACCCACCCGGGACACCACCGCCGCCAGCTCGTCCACCCCGCAGTTCGCCGAGAACACACTCACGCCGGCTTCCTCCCTGCATGACAGAACACACTTTATAAGGCGCCTCGTGAATCTTCATAGCGTATAGAAGAAGAATAATATGGTAAAAACATATATTTAAAGTTT
The DNA here is from genome assembly GCA_019425675.1 of Leucinodes orbonalis. NCBI lineage: Eukaryota > Metazoa > Arthropoda > Insecta > Lepidoptera > Crambidae > Leucinodes > Leucinodes orbonalis. The sequence continues at coordinate 17,238 of PQWD01001255.1, forward strand.
ATGCATCATCATCTCATTACTATAAACAAACGGCCGTGGTTCAAGCGTCCACAACTCTTATTTTTATTAACTTCATAAATTGACAGCTAATAACGGATTTTACACCTGTAAACAGATATATAAATATCCACTGACACACATAGCGCCATCTAGCCCCAAGTTAAGCGTGAAGCCTGTATTATGGGTACCAAACAACGCATAAACATACTTATATACATTATATATACACACACATATTATACTTATAAACTTCCAGATCATTACAGACAGACATGTTCATGCACACAAATGTTTGTACTGCCCGGGGATCGAACCCGGAACCCTTGGTGTTGCAGTCGACGTCTCAACCGCATCACCAAATGGGTCGTCCCAAATATATAAATAGTATTCATAATATATGACTTATAATAAACATATGAAGTAAAAAAATATCTACGTGGTCCAATGCGCTAAGCGTAATCTTTATATCGCCGCGAGACCTGTCTGTCTTGGATTCAAATTACGCGGGGGAGACCGCAGTGTTAATTTGTGATTTTTCCATTTTTGGTTATGGCATTGCATACTAAATCACCCGATCGTCTGAAAAGAAAGAAGATTCCATTCTTCGGAAATGGAAAGGAGTGTTAGTTATGCACTTTCGTGATTCGGGATGAAGGCACTGTAGCTAGTGAAATTACCGGGTATAAGAGACCTAACATCTGTTGTCTCGGGTGACGGACGCAGTGCGGCATTGGTGGAGGATAATAACTGTCTATCAGTTGTTGGTTTCTTTTAATGCCGCTCTGTCATGATCAAGCGTATCACTTACTATCAGGCGAGCGTCCAGACCGTCCTGTACACTAATAAAATACAATAAAAATGTGTAAAGCCATAGGGACAAGACTCCACTTACGCGTGCGTGAGACATTCGGGTCGTAGTTCTGCGAGGCGTCGGCCGGCCGCGAGCACTCTGTGCGCTCGCACGCAACTCTCCCGACCTTGCGACACCTTCACACCCAACCGACCCCTACACACATTTAAAACTCAGCTCACTTTAATTCCCCATCGAGGGGCACGAGCCTACCCGTATACGGTGGATAGGCCTTGGTCCACCACGCGGGACCAGTGCAGTTTAGCCGTCTTCACGCACAGTCATTGAATCTCTTTGCAGGCGTGCGCAGGTTTTCTTCACCATAAGAGCGTCGGCTAACGTACATATCACTTCGAAAACACATTGGTACGTGGCGGGATTTGAACCTGCGCTCTCCCGATTGGAAGACAACAGTCCACACCATTGAGCCACCGACGTTCCAACACAAATAATACTCATCATTTATTCAAATCAGTTGATGTATCAACATGTTTACCTCATTCAGATAAAAAAAACTGATTTATCCTATTAAACGCCGCGACTGCAGACAAAATCTATTGTTTACCTAACTTTGTCAGTGTATTAAAGTCGAAAATCAATCAACATTTTGTCCTTACCGTTAAATACTACGTACTTCTAGCAGTGACATGCACAGATAATATGAGTAGGGTATGCAAAGTCAGAGACACTAATCGCAAATCGATAAATAATTTATTCGGCAATAATAAACGGCCCTTGTCTTTGCGGCCGAAGATGTATGAAAGGCCTTATAAAGTATAGTATTACTGTGAAGAAGCATTTTCTCGATACAGGCATTTAAGAGCAACACTTCATTCTTTAATCCTCTGGTTAGTATGTGCCGTACATTATATGTACGGCACATTCGTGTGGTTCGTGGTGGAGGTTGCATCGATGTATTTTACTAATTTGCTCAATTCAAAAGTTTAGCATCTGCTTTTATAAAAAGTTATGTAACAAACTAGCTCGTAATGTAAGGTGAAAGTTTATTGTTTCTAATAGTTTTATTGTATAGTTTTAAGAGCGTCGGTGGCTCAGTGGTGTGGACTGTCGCCTTCCTACCGGGAGGGCTGAGGTTCAAATCCCGACACGTACCAATGTATTTTCGAATTTCCGAAAAATATATGTACGTTATCCGACGCTCTTACGGTGAAGGAAAACATCGTGAGGAAACCTTCATGCACGCCTGCGAAGAGATTCGAAGGTTGTGTGTGAAGTCGTCCAATCCGCACTGGGCCCGCGTGGACGACTAAGGCCTAATCACCCTATACGGGTAGGCTCGTGCCCCTCGGTGGGGACGTTTAATGAGCTGATGATGATGAATAGTTTTATTAGGTTCCTTGTTGATTTGCCTGACACAATATATTTATTTTAAAACATGAAATGTACACACTATTTCTAAATTGCTGTCTAGATAATTTAGACCAAAATGTTTTGGTAATTATGTTTCTTACCGACTGTGTACCTTATATAAATAAATGAATGAATGTCTCACTGTGGGTCAGCATTATTGGGCGTGGGCAGTCGGCCCGCGTACGTGTCCCACGCGGATTGGTCGAACCGGACGCCGCGGTGCGCCTCCTCCAGCGGTAAGAAACCTTGCAGCTCCTCGTCTTCGGGGAGAGGTACTGAATCGTCTGTCAAAATTACCAGTTACAAAAACTTTAAATAAAATAAATAAATATCCAGTGACATTTACACAGCGCCATCTAGCCCCAAGTTAAGCGTGAACCCTGTAATATGGGTACCTAACAACGGATAAACATACTTATATATATATTTTTTGTAAATACATACATATTATACATAGAAAACACCAAGACCAACACAGACATGTTCATGCACACAAATGTTTGTACTGCTCGGGAATCGAACCCGGAACTCTTGGTGTAGCAGCCGACGTCACAACCATTACACCAAATGGTACGCATCAAATAATTAAACAGACAAAAAATGTTTTTTTCATATTATGAAATATTAGCAATATTTTGACGCGGGGCCAGAAATCTTATCAACTCATGCACTGTAGAGCTAGTAATTAGGTAGTATGATACTAACCGTTGGTAGTATGGTCCCTGTGGTCTTCCGCCAGCCGCGTCAGCAGATTGGCCAAGGCGGGCCACACCGCGCCCTTACCCAACGCCGCGCCCGACCCGGCACCCGAACCCACGGCCCATTGCAGCCACACCACCACTGGGGACAATCCAATTCCTCATCACAGAACATCATTTTAAATAATAAATAAATATCCAATAACATTTACACAGCGCTATCTATACCCAAGTTAAGCGTGAAGCCTTTATTATGAGTACTAAACAACGGCACGGTATGTACTTATAATTCTTTATTGACATACATTTTATACATAGACAACACCCAAACTATAAACAAACGGACATGTTCATGCACATAGATGTTTGTATTGCCCGGGGATTGAACCAGGAACCAAAAACCAGGAACTGTTGGAGTTTGCTTGGCAAAGATATCTATAGTCGTGGATCGTCGTTGATCGTTGAAGAGAGACGTTACCGTTTTTCTCCGTACAAGACGGTCCCTCGAAACAGTTATAGTTGCAACTAGTTTCATCATTGCACGGACGATGTCATTTCTTGGACTCGAAATTTTCGCAATTGCTTCATTCCCTTTGCGACGTCTAGTTCGCGGACGTAAATATAGTTCGTGACGTTAACATAGTTCGCGACGTGAACATAGTTCGCGACGTAAATATCGTTCACGGACGTAAATATAGTTCGCGACGTAA
>PQWD01001256.1:0-44477 GCA_019425675.1 Leucinodes orbonalis
TACAAATTCATATCTGAACAATGATATTCTGTATATATAAAGGTAGATACGCCACCCGTGCCTCAAAAACGAACCGCCAAAGAGAATACAGTTGTAGGCTCTTTGTTTAGGTAAATGTACGCTCATTCGAAATATGTGTATGTGTGCTGTCGCTGCATTCGGAACACTTTTCGCGATTGTTTTGTGAGCATATCACGAATCTATACTTTTTACATCATTGTATCTGGGTACCTAATTGACTGGCACGATTCTGCCGCAATCACAATTATTTGTGTACAAACATAACATATAATGTGTGTTACATGTGGTCATTGAAATCGTTTGTTGGGAAACTTTAATATCGGTGTTGTTTAAATTGTCAACTGTTGAATGGACAGCGTGGTGGCTCATTGATGTGGACTGTTGCCTTCCGATCTGGAGGGACCAGATTCAAATCCCGCCACATACCAATGTGTTTTCGACTTTGTAAATTTATCCGACGCTCTTACGGTAAAGGGAAACATCGTGAAGAAACCTGCGCACGCCTGCGAAGAAATTCATAGATTGTGTGTGAATCGAATTTTCGAAATTGTATATGTGTTTATCTGACCCTCTTATGGTATAAGAAAATATCGTGAGGAAACCTGCGCACGTCAACGAAGAGAAAAGGTTGTGCGTGAATTCGACCAATCCGCACTGGGCCCGCGTGAACTACTAAGGTCAATACACCCTTTCGGGGTAGCCTCGTGCCCCTCGGTGGGGACGTTTAAGGAGCTGATGATAATGAAATGTATGTTTCTCTGACGCTCTTACGGTATAAGAAAATATCGTGAGGAAACCTGCGCAGTGCGCACGTCTACGAAGAGTTTCAAAGGTTGTGCGTGAAGTCAACCAATCTGCGTGGACGACTTATATGTTATTTGTACCGTGCGTGACTAAAGCCTATATATATACCCTTTACGGGCAGGCTGGTGTTCCTCGATTTTTTTTTTTTTTTATACTATAACAGGCAAACGAGCAAACGGCTCATCTGATGGTAAATGTCACCGCGCCCATGTACATTTGCAATACCAGAGGGCACTGAAATGCGTTGCCGGCCTTTCAGCAGGGAATACGCTCTTTTTTTGAAGGTCGCCGGGTCGTATCGCTCAGGAAATATCTCCGGCAGCAACTGATTCCACAATTTCGTCGTTCGTGGCAAGAAATTACGACAAAAACGCACTGTCGAGGACTTCCATTCATCTAGGTGGTGAGGATGAAATTTTGAGTTTTGCCTCGAAGTGCGGTGGTGAAATGTAGCAGCCGGAACGAGTTCGAATACCTCAGAACACTCCCCATGATATACGCGGTAGAAGATGCAGAGCGAGGCCACATCTCTACGCAAACCTAAAGCATCGAGCCGATCGGAAATAACCGGATCGTTGACGATCCGAGCAGCGCGTCTTTGAATGCGGTCAAATGGAAGAAGCTGGTAATGAGGCGCACCTGCCCAAAGGTGGGAACTTATTATGATGATTAAAAATAAAAAAAAGCGTAGGAGTAGGTAATCTGGCATAAAAAAGAGTCCTCAACCAATCGCAGTGGATTATGGTTGAAGAGACACCTTATGACTACCATAAGACGTTAGATATCGTTTGACTTGTGCCATTGAGATGTTATCTCATTAATGAATGCAGGATCCCTCGCCCCGTGTATTCAAATGTACGGAGACTTCCTTACTTGCTCATCTGTAAAACAACAATGCCAGTCTGTATTATAATGCAACTGTGTCAGCCCATGTTTATCTGTTGCAACATATCTAGGGCGCTAGGATACCTAATTACGATCTATGTGTTAGCATTCTCACGGCTTAGCAACAATAATAATATATGGTTGCTATGAATTGGCAGGACGTATTATTCGCTTATATAGAGCGTTTGTGTAGACTGTTGCCTTTCGATCTGGTGGGCGCAGGGCCAAATCCCGACACGTACCAAGTCTTTTCGAATTTATATGTACGTTTATTAGGAAAACGCGTGTTGCGCTGCAGCACGGCCACTGTAAATTACGTGATTAGTAGAAATATCCATAAATGTTCTTCCTTTATTTTTCCTTAATTTCCTTCCTTAATTTAGATTAATTGTATATATTTCTAAGCATTATCAGTGCTCCATCAGTAAATATCAACATTGTCGGGCTGCAGCGTACACGGTACGGCCGTACCGTAAAACACTCAAAATGACTTGCTCGATGCGATCTCCCAGGACATAATAATTAATAATAACTTTTGCAGATTCATTTGGTTTCATATTCAATTATTCCATGCACGTCCATTTTGTTATTTAGGCTGTGCCCAAGATGGCGCTGAAGGATTATTTCACCATACAATGCCCTTTTAGGTATGTATGGTAGCATAGTGTGCACACATCTTGATTTAAGTTTTAGATTGCATTCCGTAGGTTTGTAGTAAGTTTTGTCCAGTATTTTTAGTAATAACGATGCATCGAAACTTATCGTGGTCGTGCTTGAAAGACATGTCAAGCTTTGAGCTATACGAGTAAATGTTTTCGATATTAATCTGAAAAATCCTTTGTAGCGGAAAATAACTTCTAAGGCAGCTCTTATATTGCTATTTATCATCATTATCAGCTCATTAAACGTCCCCACGTACACGTTACGTAAGGGTGTTTAGGCCTTAGTCGTCCACGCGGGCCCAGTGTGGATTGGCCGTCTTCACGCACAACCTTTGAATCTCTTCGCAGGCGTGCGCAGGTTTTCTCACGATATTTGCCTTTATAATAAATAATAATAATAATAATAAAATCATTTATTCTTTACCGTAAGAGTGTCGGATAACGTACATAATAATAATCTCGAAAGTATTGCTCGTGTGTCCCGTGCTTGGTAGCCTAACATATGTTTGGGGAGAGAAGCGGTCTGGCACATGCCGGTTACGCGAATAGGGACTGTGCGAACCTGCCGGGACACGCAACGATGGCCCCCGCCGGCGGAGACGGAATCTCGGTTATCGATTTCTACAGCGTTGTAATGTCGTGAGGAAACCTTCATGCACGCCTGCGAAGAGATTCGAAGGTTGTGTGTGAAGTCGTTCATTCCGCACTGGGCCCGCGTGGACGACTAAGGCCTAATCATCGTATACGCGTAGGCTCGTGCCCTTCGGTGGGGACGTTTAATGAGCTGATCATAGTGATGTAATGTTTTAGCTATTCGGCAGCATCGGCGACCGTGATAGAGCCGTCTGGATTTCCCAATTAACCTGTGGTTACGGAAGTTGCAAATGTTATTAGTAACAATATTTACATATAAAAACGTATTGCACAATAGGATATGAGATTATTACAATTAAACTAAATGCGCACGAACAATAGAATTAACACCGTGTTTTGGAAATGTAACATTAGGCGTACATACAAGTGAAAGTGGCTTTTTCATGCCTTTTGAATATTTGTACAATTAACACGGTTCATGAATAATTGGATCTCGTATTCGTATTGTCTAAATACTTTATAGGACATTAAGTAAGTCATAGCATATACATTTTAAGTGCTAGGGCAAATTTAGAAACATAATTGTAGCGCTATATAGCGATTTTAGTATATTTAATTAATCTGGGCTAAGATTAAAAAAGCGCCATTTAAGTCCAAGCAAGAACTTGTACGTAGGGTACTAAATTTTTTGAGCATGAAGTCTGCAATTTCTTTACAGTTTTCTTTAACGCCTTCCAAATAAAATGAGCAAATACAAGCTTGTGTTGCATTTCTCAACAGGCCAAACCACTGAAGCGCTTTTTTTTCAAAGCATCAAAGCTCATATTTTTAGTTTAGTATTTTAATCGTTTTTTATTATATTTTTGTATACTTTTTGACGTTCATAAGTGCTTTTTGTAAGCCTAATTTGAAATAAATGTTTTTGACTTTGGCTTTGTAATAAAGGATAGGTATCATCATCATCGGCTTATAACAGGCCTACCCGCACAACAATGGAAATATTGGGCCGTAACCACAGACATCCGAATATACAATTAGACTGGACAAGCCGCCAAGTTTATAGGCAGTCCCAGTGTCGCAATTTCTTTTCGGTTCTTACCTGTGAAAAGTTATAATATTTCTTGGTAAATTTACTGATCCATTGCGATGATGGCAGGTTACAATTGCACAGGATGGCATTTTGAGAAAAAAACGGTAATTTCTTCTAATATTCGTGCGTCTTTTACTCGTCTCACAGAGCGTAAACTCGTTGAGCTTACATTTGTCGTACTTAAAAACGCGGCTTGTCCCATCTCCTGTATTGGGAAATCTGTGCTGAGCACTGTAGTGGGTTAGGTAATTAATTGAATTTTGGCAAAGTTGTAAGTAACATCAGAGCAACTGCTCGATTGTCCTTATTTGAACATTACTGACTTTCAAATTTTATTAATAAAGTGCTAACGTAAAGATTTTTTTATATGTGTTTAATGTTGTATCTAAACTGTAATGTTGTATAGAGCAAATCATATAATTTCAATTTAATTTAAATATCTACGCCTCATATTGGCAAGACATATGTAGTGTAACATTATTTCTTATGTTTTTACCACCTGTGTCTTACAAATAAATGCTTATTATTATTACGACTTACAATCTCTAATCCACGATCCATACTGCCATAACGTGAGAAGTTACTCTTTGAAATATTCACTCAGGAAAATTAATAAAATTGATAGAGAGATTATATTTATTACCTACATTCATCCACTAGGTCTAGACAATTGCTTTAATCTGGGTTACCTATGTAAATTACTTACTGTGGGATTGTACAGTAAAGTTCACAAACATTAAAATATGGAGTGACGATCATTTAGTATGCAACTCTTGTAACTTTATCATGCAAAGCGTAGATAGAAAGAAAAACCGTTTATTTGTTTAAAAAGATCGCGATTACAGGAAACAAGACACATAATATAGTTGAAAAAGCTTGGCTCTACAAGAGATTTTATATCATTTTCATAGTGAAAACCTTATGCGGTCTTGGCAAAATTTTACATAAAATGTTTTTGGTGGGATACTATACTCGTAGTTTATACTACGAGTATATTATCTGTGCTTTCACACAAACAGGGTATTAGAAACGGTCAAAGTATAGGTGCTATTTACTAGGCGGTAGACTCGATACTGAGTCGTCTAGGTAGGTACCACCGCAGTGCCAGATATCGTTCCGTAAACCTGAGTGTTATTTATTTTTATTTATTTATAAGGTTCTCCAACGTTTTTGTACATTTTTACTTATAAATAAAATACATAATAAACTTTATAACTAATTGCCAAAACATTTAAAGGCAAACACCACATGCATTTTCATCTTAGTAATAAAAAACTTAAGAATATAAAGTTGACTGCGGGATTGGTTCACAAGTTCAAAGTCACTCAACGCGCAATGGAGCGAGCTATACTCGGGTCTCTCTTAGGGATAAGATTAAAAATGATTAAATCCGTAAGAGAACTAAAGTTACCGACATAGACCGCCGGATCAGCAAGTTGAAGCGGCAGTGGGCTGGTCACGTATGTCGCAGAACCTCGGGCCGTTAGAGCAAGCGAGTTCTGGAGTGGAGACCGCGTCTCGGCAAGCGTAGCGTGGAAGCTGGATGAGAAAAGCGGAGGACCGGGATATCTGACGCAAAATGGGGGAGACTTATGTCCAGTATACTTAAAATTAATATTCATATTATTATATTCTTTTTATTTCCAGGTCCTCGGCATCACCCTTCTAGCAGCGCTAGTGACCTGCGAACCACCAGTCACTGGGTACAACTACCAAGCCCCAAGAAACAACTTCAACTCGTACAACGCACCGAGCAATAACTACCTACCCCCTTCTACTGGTAAACCTATTTACTTACTTGACCCTTTAACAGCCGAAGTTTATGTATTACATATATCATCATCAGCTCATTAAATGTCCCCACCGAGGGGCACGAGCCTACCCGTATAGGTGATTAAGGCCTTAGTGTCCACACGGGCCCAGTTGGGTTGTTGGAGGACACGCACAAACATGAACATCTTCGCAGGCGTGCGCAGGTTTCCTCACGATGTTTTCCTTCATCGTAACATTAACATATATAAATTTGGAGTGCCTGTTTGTAATATTGAAACAACAATTTTCACTTCATGCATATACATATGGTATCTACATATGCCAAATCATTTTTTTTTTAATTTTTGACCGTGTGTCCGTCTGTCTACTAGTCTGTTTGTTCCGGGTAATCTCTAAAACGGCTTGATGGATTTGGACGGGTCTATTTTGGCAGGTAGCTGATGTAATAAGGAAAAATATAGGCTACTTTTATTTCAAACAATACTATTTATTTTGGAAAATAAAGCAATGTGATACCGCGCGGCGGTCGCGAGACACTGAAGTAATTTTAGGTTATGTTTTTTTAGATTTTACTGCAGGAGAACATTTATAACGCGGATAATACCGTGGGGAATAACTATTTTAGTAGATAGTATTTAATAGATTTTCTATTGTGTCTGGAATCCCTTTTGACTGGACGTAAATAGTTAATTTCTGTGCCCTATGCAAGCGTCTGTACTTGCGCTGTGTCATCATCATCAGCTCATTAAACGTCCCCACCGAGGGGCACGAGCCTACCCGTATAGGGTGATTAGGCCTTAGTCGTCCACGCGGGCCCAGTGCGGATTGGACGACTTCACACACAACCTTCGAATCTCTTCGCAGGCGTGCATTAAGGTTTCCTCACGATGTTTTCCTTCACCGTAAGAGCGTCGGATAACGTACATATATTTTTCCAAAATTCGAAAACACATTGGTACGTGTCGGGATTTGAACCTCAGCCCTCCTGGTAGGAAGGCGACAGTCCACACCGTTGAGCCACCGACGCTCTCGCTTTGCGCTGTTTTTGCGCTGTGTGAACTTCTTTAATTGCGCCCTACTTATTCAAATTCAAAACCATTTTTGCCGACCCATCTGGTGTAATGGTTGAAACGTCGCTCTTACACCAAGGGTTCCGCGTACGATCCCCGGGCAGTACAAACATTTGTATGCATGAACTTTGAACATGTCTGTTTGTATTGTGCTGGATGTTGTCTATGTGTGTATTTATAAAAACAGTATATCTAAGTATGTTTATCCGTTGTTTAGTAACCATATCACAGGCTAATGCTTAGTTTGGGACTAGATACGCAGTGTGAATGTCAATGATTTCTGGATGAGGAAAGCGGAGGAGCGGGATATCTGGCGAAAAATGGGGGAGACCTATGTCCAGCAGTGGACTATAGGTTGAAGAGAGAGAATGTCAGTGGATATTTATTTAAATTGCAGGCTAATGCTTAGTTTAGGGCAAGATGGCGCTATGAAAATGTCTCTGGATATTAATTTTTATATTGAAAAAATAAATTAACAAATGATGTTACAGGTTACAATGCGCCCAGTAGTAGCTATCTCCCTCCATCTTCGTTTGGCAGCGGGTTATCAGCTCCGGGGTACTCCGGGGTCGACCACGGACAAAGCCATGGACACGACCACGGACATGATCACGGACATGGAAGCGAACATGAAGTGGTGAGTGCCGTGTTTATGAGAGTCATTATCAGCTCATAATACGTTCCCACCGAGCGGCACGAGCCTACCCGTACAGGTTGTATAGGCCTTAGTCGTCCACGTGGGCCCAGTGTGGATTGGACGACTTCACGCTCAACCTTTGAATTTCTTCGTAGGCGCACGCCTACCACGGCAGGTTTCCTCACAATGATTTACTTCACCGTAAGAGCTTCGGATAACGTACATATAATTTCAACAATTCGAAAACATTCGTACGTGGCTGGATTTGAACCTGTTAAATAATATTAACCCCTTGAACGCCGAGAATCCAGGCACCATGGAAAAACTATTGTGTCCGGCGCTTTAAGGCGTCATTGGCGGTCAAAGGGTTAACAGCCCCTATTCGCGTAATTAGCGTGTGCTGGGTCGCTGTTTTCTCCAAACATACAACAGGTCAGTCGAGGTCCGAGTCCCACTCTGGGACGCCCCTAGGCTCGTTGTGTAAATGTTTAAGGTTGAGAGCACAGATTTCCCAATTCAGGAGATGGGCAAGCCGCGTTTAAAATGCGACAAATGTAAGCTCAACGAGCATACACTGGCTGCCAGTTTACGCTCTGTGAGACGAGTCACCACGCACGAATATTAGAAGAAATTACCGTTTTTTTTCCAAAATGCCATCCTGTGCAATTGTAACATGCCATCATCGCAATGAATCAATAAATTTACTAAGAAATATAATAACTTTTCCGAAAACCGAAAAGAAATTGCGACACTGGGACTGCCTATAAACTTGGCGGCTTGTCCAGTCTAATTGTATATTCGGATGTCTGTGGTTGAGAGCCATCTGCGCTAGCCACGCGCCCGGGGAAGCTGTAAAGCCCATCAGCAGCCAACAGCGATAGGTAATAGTAGTTATACTAGGTGGTAGACTCTACTGAGTCGTCTAGGTACCACCTCAGTGGCAGATTTCGTCCCGTGAAACAGGAGTGGTATGCACTTTTGCGTTTCGGGATGAGGGCACTGTAGCTAGTGAAATTACCGGGTATGAGAGTCACACAAAGGATAACACATACAATTCATAGCAAATTTTGTTATGTAACCATTTTAATAAACGCAACATTTAATATAGTTGTAGTACAAAATGCTAACTGCATACTTACTTCCAGGAGGCTGACGTCATAATTAAGTAGCCATTTGTATGAAGCGTTTTTGGGAAAACCCGATAGATATCCCAATGCCTAAGGTAAAACCCAATAAAGCGTATTTAGTATTGGTAAATTTCTGTGAGTTATGTCAACGGAGTCGTTATTTTACGAATGTTTCTATTCTATGTTTTTTTTATCCTCTATAGGCAGACATTTGTCCGCCATCTTACCTGATGGTAAGAGATGATGCGGCCGAGGATGGATCATGCCTGCCTAGAAACAGCCTATTCACTCTTGTCTTGAAGACGGCCAGGTTGTAATGATCGGGGAACACATAAGCAGGCAAAGAGTTCCATTCCATTGCGGTGCGCATTAGGAACGAGGCACCATAGCGGGCTGTGCGGATGTGTGGAATGTCTACCACGTACGGATGGAACGCTCGCCTCCGTCTTGTATGCCAAAGGTGAAAAGGGGCTGGTGGAATTAACTCGTGTAATTCCATCGCACACTCACCGAAATGTATTGTAAAAAAGCCTGGGCCTATAAAAACGGCCGTGCAACTCTACGACGATGCTCGAGGCTTTGCAGCTTAGCGTCAGAGAAGTCTATCTTAGGGAGTCATCCCTAAAAGATATTACACTTTTTGTCAAAGTCCTATGATCACTGCCCCGTTCTTTCAAAGGGTTAATAGAGGAAGGAAAGGTGAATTGCAGTTTCCTTACTCCTTTGACTGTGTATGCGTCAGACGCCGACAATTACGAGCGATGATCCCGCCGCGTCAGTGGCCGTGCCTCATTACTGTTCATTATCACGTACAATTGCCTTCAATTGGTGAGGAATTTAAAGAATTTCAAATCTTACTGAAGGGTTTATGATGGAATGAGACAGGGTAATTGAGGAAGGATCTTGAGATGCGTTAGATAAGAATTTACTAAGTAGACTTGGTACTGATTTGTGTAAGTAGTACCAATATGATATCGTATCGTAAAATAGGCTAATTATTATAAACTAGCTTTTTCGTGTGACTTCGTCCGCGTGGAATAGTTACTTCGGTAACGCTCTCTTTAACCCGCTACTTCGTTTATATAGGTGAGTTAAAACTGCGATATCTCATAAGATATTCCTTTAAGTTAAATGATGTAAGGGGCAATTTTGTTTCAAATGTAACACTTGTGATAAATAAAGTATTTATTTAGATAAAGATTAACATCATATTTATGAAAACACCTTCGCAAATGATGCATTATTTTAGAAAATTTTTTTAGCATAATAATGTTATAGGGAGCTAACTTTAAAAGATAGACATAAGCTGTGTCGGACTTTTTTGTAGATCTTTAAAAGGGGATCAATACTTTTATACATGACTTTTGCGAAACTTTAACCGTTTTCGCAGCGTGCGCAGCGAAAGCTCCAAGTATGAAAAAATCCCCCGATTTTGAAACATTCTTCATTGCTGCTCCGCCTCCTGAGATTAGCGCGTTCAAACAAACAAACTCTGCAGCTTTATATATTAGTATAGATTTAGCACTTCTGAGTATCGGGATGAGGACACTTTTGCTAGTAAAATTATCGGTTAAAGTTGGGTCTTATCTACAGGTATTAACTCAGCAGTACATTTCACTGGTAGATAGATATAGCTCCACAGAATGAATCCCCTCAATTTTATTTAACCTATTGCAATTTGTCTTTACATTTGCTAATATACTTATTAGATTATAGAGGTCTCTATAATCACATACTTGATCACCGTTATAAAAAAATACGTTTTCTCAGAATTTGAAATAACTATATTTTAATTTATTTCATTGATATGATACTCGAGCAATTTAAGTTTATTTACACCAAAATATTTACACTCACTTGCATAATTACTTTTAAATTAATATATAACAATATTAATAAATTCACTAACACCCATATTGTGGTTATCTACGTTTTTCTATGAACCTTGTACACTCGATAATTGATCGGCCTTAACCTATATATGCTATCATTCTCACTGTAAAATATATCACCATAGTCACCGAAGATTATACTTCTTGGCATAAAGTCTAATTCAGCTACCTTAGAAGCAGTTCCGTTGATGCAATGGATTTCGTACAAACCATCATCCGTTAGTCCGAAAGTTCTTTCTTCATCTGTAATAAAATTGTACACGTAATTCAAGTCTTTATTCTTTACAATTTCATGTCCACCTACAGCACAGAAAAGACCGCACATAGTTACAAAATGTATATTCCTTTCGTAGTCTACTTCGAAGTCCATCACAGTTTTCATATCACCAACAGTCACGGCTGTGGTGAAACTGGCGTAGACTTTATAGATCATGTGATTATTGCCGTCTAGTAAGTACATCACGTTGTTCCTTATCACCAATTTCATAACATTCATGTTGTACAGTAAACCTATGCTGTTAGCTTGGTTTGCAATTGGATCATATTTGTAAAGTCCATCTTCAGATCCGAAATAAACATCGCCAGATTCATCGTCGACAGCCGTTGCTTTGTTCCTTTCGATACCTTTGATCTTATCCGATTGTTTGGTCACAACATTTACGTAAGCCCTGCCAGAATTTTGTATCAAATCATCCATGTACATGAAAAATAGATTTCGACTCGACGAATCGTATGCTAGTTCTTTGGGACTTGAAAACTTGTCTGTTAGAAGTTCCTTTTTGTAAATCCTACCTCCGATTCTTCTTATCGGTGTGTCGGTTATGTATATCCTTATTTCGGCGTGCACACTTAACGTTAACATTGCGTACATAATTATGTTTATCATTATGTCCGAAGGAGCGTGCGCTTCACGCTGTTGCACTTTGTAAACTGACCAGCGTTAATATTGTCAATGTTTTGATCGTTTATCTTATAGAGTTGGCAACGATTCACATTTTACCACCATATTTCTTAATCGCTATTAAATTTTGAAGCTAAGGATTCGTGTGATAAGGTCGCATTTGTAATTCGTACACGCATTGATGCATTTACGCGCTGAAACTGTGCAATGAGACGGACTTACAAGAAATTGTATTAAATAGCTTCTAAGGTCGTTTGGTATGAGTCTCGTCATGATGCCTGCTAGGTTTTGAGCGTGCTCGATCCGCGTTATTGCTGATAAAATGGATATAAACATATTATGACAGTTTTGTTGTTTAGTGCTTAATTATACACTTTGTAATTAATCTTTTGACATTCTTCTTTAGATTACTTCAAGGACAAGTTCACAGCGATATGTGTAAACAATTGAGTATCAAATTAAATTTAAGTAAACTTTACACTTTATTCATTATGAACACTTCTTCATGGTCATAGCAAATTAAAAGAAAAAGCCACCTTGCCGCGTTTGATTAGTTCAAATGATATAATTACCGGATAGTTACTAGAGCCAAGACTTAATTTGCTTACTGAAGTATGAGGCCGATATAAATGGATGGGTCTTGCTTGGCAGGATCTATTCATCCCGGATTTGAACGGTTTCTGTTTTGTAAATACGATTACATATCGATTAATCGCACAAAAAATTACCAGCCCAGGGTTTGATACTCCGTGAGTCGAAAGCTTAGAAGAAGTTTGTCTCAATCAACCTAAAATGTAGTTTGGAAGCGGTTTTGGTTTATAACTCATCAGGAGAGCCTTTTCAATGTCCCTTCTTAAAAGGAAATACCTTAGCATCTGGATCGAATTTCCCTTGTAGTTCCCTGGTGGATGATTATAAAAAAAATTCTTTATTAAAGAGCTGTCTAGAAACTCTGATTTGAGTGAAGTTCCGGGGTGAATGATTTTTACATAAACTTGTTCTTTAGTGGATACAGGTTTTAAGAAGATTAGTAGGAAAACCTTTAAGTTGGAAAGAAATGCATCTATGAGTACAAATATTACCCAATTGACAGCGTTATCTTATTCTGATTTCCCACCATACTTGCTTTTGGGTAAGCTATTTCGGATTAAGGGTGAGATCGGCAGTCATCATCATCAGTTCATAAACGTCCCCACCGAGGGGCACGAGCCTACCCGTAAAGGATGATTAGGCTTTAGTCGTCCACGTAGGCCCAGTGCGGATTGGCCTACTTCACGTACAACCTTTGAATCTCTTCGTAGGCCTGCGCAGGTTTCCTTACGATGTTTTCACCGCAAGAGCGTCGGATAAGCAGTAAAATCACTGAATACCGTATCTTAAATTCACTAGTTAGCAACTGGTCATTCTTTAAGGATCATGGGTGTATATATGAAATTGAAATTGAAAAAAATTGAAATTGAAAAATGCTTTATTCAAATAAATCTTTACAGATACTTTTGAATCGTCAAAACAGTATATAATTTTTTTATTAAATCTAATGACTCTACCACCGGTTCGGAATGCTGCCATCCAACGAGAAGATCCCGGCAAGAAACTCGTGGGTTACTCTTTTCAATACTTGGTTTATGATCTAACTTATGCCTATGATACAGATATAGTTTCCAATAACCATCAGGTAAGGTGAGTGTCGGTGGCTTAATGGTGTGGATTGTTGCTGTCCTACCTCCCGGTGCCGAGGTTCAGATCCCGCCACGTACCAATGTGTTTTCGAATTCTCGAAATTATATGTACGTTATCCGACGCTCTTACAGTGAAGGAATACATCGTGAGAAAACCTGCGCACGCCTGTGAAGAGATTCAAAGGTTATGCGTTAAGTCGTCCAACCCGCACTGGGCCCGCGTGGACTACTAAGGCCTATACACCCTATACGGGTAGGCTCCTGCTCCTCGGTGGGGACGTTTAATGAGCTGATGATATACCCGTTCTAATTTTTTTTTATAAACATGTGAATAATCAATGTAAGCTATACTTAAAATGCTCAGAAGTATGTTATAGCAAGTATGAAATTTATAATAATATATTATCTACTAGTAATAAACGCAGTAGAAGGGGAACCACCTAACAAATCCTAAAAATAGGTACAAAATAAAACAAAAGGTTATCAGCACACTTCACCAACATTTTATCTCGTACACAGATTTGACTAGGTTTCATCCAACAACGGTAACAAATTTAATTCACATTAAATTTAATATTTGCATTCATTCAAAACAAGACCTATTTTCACTGGGTTTTAGTCTCACAATGCTTCTGGAATCGGCGTAAATAATATTGTTGTCTTTATCGAACGCTATGCCAAAACAATCGTCGACATCGACTGCTTTGTCAAGAACTTCATTTTCCTTATTTACTTTAAATATACCATCACGAAGACATAGATATATATCACCTTTGCCATCCATTGTTATTCCTCTGGGCCCGACGTGGGGAAATTCTGCATACAAAATGGCGTCTTTAGTCCCTTTCTTTTGGCTGTACAAACCAGTGGCATTAGTGTAAAACATAACATCATCTCTGTCTATAATGAAATGATCAACTTTAGTGTCTTCCAAATCTTTGAATCTCTCAGCAGTACCATTAATAAACGTGTAGAGAAATTGTGATGGAAATTCGGAATAGTACAATATATCTCTGTAGTAGATAGCCCATATGTCAGATCCTCGTTGGCCTACAAATTCGGCTTGGTTGCTATTGTGGTCGTATTTATATATGCCTTCATTAGAACCAACGTAGACTTCATGAGTTTCCTGATCGACGGTTTGAGCAAACCCATTGACAATATCCAAGTTTTCGAATTCATTTGTGTTTAAGTCGACTTTGGCTGTTTTGAATACATCGTCGTGTTTTTGCACGCTGTAACTGAAATATAGAATGTTGCTAGAGTTATCGATAGCGAGCATGTAAGGTCTGTCTAGATCTTCCTTGATGAGTTCCTTTTCGTGGTACACTCCATCGATGTCGACACCATCGCATAGTTTTTCTTCACTAGATTCTTTTATTACACCAGCTTTTGCAAAAGTTAAGCAGGCTAGCAGGAGAAAAATCTTCATTTTTTCCTGGAAAGATGATTTCAATTAGTTTGATTATGGAATTTCTGTTTCTCTATTAATTAAGTAATATAAGGATTCATAAATGGATTTTTTTTAATCTTAGTAAAAGATTTTGCAAACATCAATGATATTCTGTATATAGGTAGATACGCCATCCGTACCTCAAAAACGAACCGCCGAAGAGAGTACAGTTCGTACTCTTTTGTTTAGGTAAATGTGTTCGAAATTCGAAATGTGTGTATGTGTGCTGTCACTGCATTCGGAACACTTTCTTCGATTGTTTTGTGAGCATATCACGAATCCGTTTTTACATCATTGGCAAACATAAGTTAAATTTATATTTTATCCCAGACCATAGAAGTAAACCCACGGAGCCCAGTGCTGACGTGAAACAAGTCGCACATTTAATTTAGATTATTTAATATATTTAAAATAAAATTGATACAGTTTGCGAAACAGTAAATGGTTTTAATACTCACCAACACTTACAGCATTCGATAGATAACTGAAGCTACTAACAAAATCAAAACTTAGTTGTATATATTTAATTTCAGAGTAGAGACAACTGTGGAGTTGCTTTTAGTCCGTATATTTTACGTGATTTTGTTACAGATAAAAAGGAGCCATTATTTCAAATCTTACTGGGGAAGGAATTAATTTATTTTTGAAAATTCTTAGATTATAAATAGTATTTATCTCCACAATATATCTTAGTTTGTTGTCTTCGGCTAAGGGAATAAAATCCTTAACCCAACCCTACGGGTCTGACATTGAAAAAGATGGTAGTTTATGGTACAGGTTACATAAGAAAAGTAGAGAATTTACTAGCTTGAGGGGAAATCATATCCATGTCTGTGGACTGTAATAACGCAAAACTTTATATTTATTTTTTGTAAATATCTATTCTAGAATAGTTATGGCGTCCTATTGCAAGGTGCAAGCCTTCTCACATCGCATGACTAATGGCTTTACCTAACCTAACCTAACCTACCTCGCTGGCGTATTACTATATTTATGAAAGTCCCGAAAAATTCAATTTAGGGAACCATAAATCAAGGGTGAATAGGTTTTTATACAGGTAAGTGCACTTCATTCTAGGATTAACATAAGGTAATCGACATATATATATCGATAGGCGACAAACGCGAACTTATATTTTTTTAATATAATATATTTAATGTAACAAATTCTCAGAATCTTCAAGGCTGTCTCCACAGATTTCCCTGTTCTTTGGTTATGCAACGTCACAAGTTTATAGGTTATCTAGTATTGGCACTTGGAATTATTTCAATAAAAGCGAATGAAAATAAATGTATAACGTGTGGAATGTTTCTAATATAAACACCTAATTTTATGACGTTTCGCGTCCTAGACCTTAAGGTCTTTAAGCTAAGGTCTTTTGTGTTTCCCGTCTGATACTATTGAGTGACACACTGACACATGAAAAGGGTTACCATACGTTAGCGAATTAACAGCCTTTATAATAAACGTTAAATAAGAGCGTTGGTGGCTCAATGGTGTGGACTGTTGCCTTTCTGCAGGATCAAATTGTTTTCGCATTTTCGAAATTATATGTATGTTTATCCGACGCACTTACGATGAAGGAAATCATCGTGAGGAACTGCGCAACCTCCGAAGAATTCAAAGGTTGTGCGTGAAGTCGCCCAATCGCTTACAACCGCGTACGGGTAGGCTCGTGCCCCCCCCCCCCCCCTCTCCCAACGTAAGTTTAGAAGAGATATGACTCGACCCCGACCTTAAATATTCATATTCATTTATTGCGCATGTTGGTTAACAATGGTCTTATAATATTAGTACAGGTTCCTCAACATGACCATGATTTGTTATTTAAAACTAGGCTCACGTAATTTGGGGATGCCCTCTTACTTGGGGCTAGATGGCGCTGTGTGAATTTAAGGCTGAGAGCCATCTGCGCTCGCCTATTGCCCGGTGAAGCTGTAAAGGCCTGCGGCCAATACAGTAGTCAGTTCGAAAAAAAAAGGTGTGTGAATTTCGCTGATACTTATCTATTTATTTTATTTCCAGCCGAAGTCCTACGAATTCGGGTACTCAGTGAAGACGCCCAGTCCGGTAATGACTACGACAGGAGGGAATCGTCCGACGGCAACGTGGTGGGGGGAGTACAGGGTCCAACTGCCTGACGGTAGAACCCAGATTGGTAAGAATTAACTTCTTATCAAGTCTATATGGATCCACAAGTTAATTGGTAACGCGAAATATTGGGCCACTTGACTCGCCCTTTTTTATCTAGAGGTTTTTTTTTTCAAGTTACGAAGTGAACAGGACGGTCAGAACGGCTCACCTCGTTTGGTAAGTGATACGCCGAGAGCGAATTGAAGGAGACCAACAACTGATAAACAGATATTATTCTCTGTCAATACTGTACTGCGCCCGACACCAGAGACCAAATGTTAGGTCTCTGATACCCAGTATTTTCACTAGCTACAGTGCCCTCATCCCGAAACACACAAGTGCATAACACTCCTGTTTCACGGACGATATCTGGCACTGCGGTGTACCTACCTAGACGACTCAGTATGGAGTCTACCACCAAGTAGAGAGATCCGCGAAACCGCACAGTTTGGGCAAACAGTAGGTTCCATTGTCTGAGGGGCACCACAGTCGCACATACTGCTTCTGGTATATCCCCATCTTACCAGATTCTCACGCACTGCCCAACACCTGCCCGCAGTCTAGTCTAGTCTAGTTTTCCAGACCGCCCAGGAAGATCATCACCCGGAGGCAGCTCTTCAGCCAGCTTTCTTTTTTATGTAATTTGGCTTTTTAAAAGAGCGTCGGTGGCTCTTGATGTGGACTGCCTTCCGACCCGGAGGTAGTAGGTTAAAATTCCGTCACGTACCGAAGTCTTTTCGAATTTCGAAATTATATGAACCTGCGTACTCTTACGAGAGATTCAAAGGTTGTACGTGAAATCAGCCATGTCTTAACACTCTTTCCGGGTAGGTTCGTTCCCCTTGGTGGGATTTAGGGACCTGATGATGCTGACTCTCCTGATGGTAAATGACACCTTAACCCACAATCATCACCAGCCTATAATGTCCGACTGACTCGATTTGTAAAGTATTGAATTAGATCTGTGTTATTCGACCCATTTGGTGTAACGGTTGAGACGTCGACTGCAACCCAAGGGTTCCGGGTTCGATTATTAGTCTGGGTGTTTTCTATGAATAATATGTATGTGTTTACAAAATATATATATATATATATATATATATATATTATATATATATATATATATATACTATATATTATATATATACTGTTGTTTCGTACCCATAATACAGGTTTCACGCATAACTTGGGCTAGATGGCGCTGTGTAAATGTCAGTGGATATTTTTATATTGGCCACATTAATCGCCGCTTCATTCAGCCCAGGGAAGATCACCATATTTATTCATAATTTATTGATTTCGACCTGTGTTTATTGCTAGTACTTACTTATTTTTTCTACTTTTCAGTGACATACCACGCCGACTGGCAGACTGGGTTCCATGCTGATGTGAGATACGAAGGAGAGGCTAGATACCCCGAGCCTACACAGAATGTTCACCAACAGGGTAAGTTGGTAATTGTTCATATTATCCGCATTTTGGTGACCCATTTGGTGTTATGGTTAAGATGTCGACTACACCAAGAGTTCCGAATTCGACCTGGCAGTACAAACATTTTTGTACATCAACATGTGTGTTTGTATTGGTCTGGGTGTTTCTATGTATAATATGTATGTATTTACAAAAAAAGTATAAGTATATTTATCCGTTGCTTCAGGCTTCACGCTTAACTTGGGGCTAGATGGCGTTGTGTGAATATCAGTGGATATGTATTTATTTATTATATTATACAATGTTCTGCCTGGGATGTGAACCTGAAACTTTTGGTGAAGTTGCTGACGCATCTCTCTCTGTTGCGTTTTTTTTGTGTTGTCAAAACAAAAAAAGAGGTTAAAAATACCATAAATCTCTTTAAAATATTATAAATATTATGAACATTTTCCAGGTGGTTACAACTACAATGCACCAGCTTCAAATGACTTCCAAGGGTCCCTAACAGGGTTCCCCAACACCAGAACTACAAACCCTCCACAGCGTACGGGCCCCCTGGCTATCATTGAAGAACTAACTTAATTAAGTAAGATTTCGACAAGAACGTTCTAAAACAAAATAAAACGCTTAAAACGATAAAAGTACTTAATCTCAATAATATTTAAGAAAGTGTTTTATACTCTTTGTTATTTTTTTACTTTTTTTATAATATTTTTTTTATTTAATGACTTTGATACATATTGATTTAACTTATATCATCCATTTTCATCTTGTATACCGAGTATGATAATGTTTATGACAAATTATAATGAGTACAGATTAATTATTGTTTCTAATATTTCTAATTCATCAACTAAGAAAGCATAAAAATTGTAATGATCGAATTTTTGTAACATTGCTTGAACAAAAATTTGATTGTATATACCTAATGATTTTATATTTCTCAAAGTTACCATTAGTTAATTATAAATTTAGTACAAATATTGTAAAAGTTCAAATTATACAATTGAGAAAACGGTGAGTTTATAAACTTATTTTTGTATAAATATCTGATTATAAAAACAAAATAAAAATTTTGTGAGTGAAATGTAAAGAAACAAGTGAAATAACTCAAAATATTTGTAAATAAGTGTCAGTACTTTAAGAATTTTGTACCAGTATTATTTTTTACGAAATAAAATTATATCTAAAGTTCTTGTCTTATTATTTGTGCACAAAGTTATCAAAATGTATGGAAGTACCTCTAAAATGTTGAAAAAGAAAACACTGTTATGTTTATGATAATAATTTAATACCAAATTAACAATATTTCAAAGTTTAACTTCAAAATTATAAATACTATCAACAAGTTAAAATCAGTGTTCTGCTAATTTCTACCTTTCTACTTTCATAAATCACATTTTTGTGTATTACAGAAGCGATAAATATTATATTCCTATGTTTAATACTTTTTATAAATAATATATCACTAAGCTCACTAATTCAATCACAAACCATTTATAAATGTTTAATATTCAATACATCTGTTAGGATTTGTGTTAAGTCGTATTAGAAGATCGAGTACAATATAAATAGGCTCAAGATTCTTGTTAAAAGTCAACGCCCTCAAATCTTTTATATCTGACACTTTGTCCAAAGCGAATTTATATTTGTTATACAAATATACACCGTCGGTTGTGCTCACAAAAGCTCTGAAGTAAGGATCCACAGCCAGCACTTTAACCTTGTACCTTTCGTGTGAATTTATGGCTCTAGTTCCCAATTTAACACGGAAAAGATTACCGTTTTGTGTGAAAAGAACATTGTTGTCATCGTCAACGATCAGATCATCAACTTCCTCGCCTTCCAATTCCATCATTGTGTTTATAACACCATTGTCGAAGATGTAAGCTTCATTCTTACTGTTAACAAAATAGAGTACATTTCTGAAGAACAATTTCTCGATGCTATCATATACGGGATATTTTTCTGGTATTCTTTCGCGATTCAGTGCGTACAGTCCGTCGATACCTCCAACGTATACTTTATTCCTGACTTGATCTATTGCAACTCCTGAAGCGTTTCTCACGCCTCCTATGAGTCCAGCATCTCTAGTGTCCAAATTCAGGTAACCTAGGTTTCTGTTGGGATATTTAGACATTTGGTCGAATGTGAAGTAGATTGTATTGTCATTTCTGTTAAGCATCATAGAGTGGACGCGGTTAATTCCTTCTTTTAGGATTTCGATGTCGTAATATCTGCCGTTGAAGTGGACCCCACGGCATCTTCGATCAGCTGTTGTTGTGGTGATGATGATGGCGATGAGAAGAGGATAGAGGAGTTTCATTTTCTGGAAAAAGAGAAGATATTTATGTTTATTTGTTTTGATTTAATGAGTTCATCATAGATTTGAAACAATGTACCAATGTAATCAACAAAATTAGGATTGCCTATGTAAATTATATTTTGTTATTTATTAGGATAAACATTGGTACAAGCACCAAGAAATCAGAGACAAACATAAACTTAAAGCTCAGTGTTACCTTATTTATAGGTTGCCACGGCATGCAATGTGGACTATAGAGCTAAAAATAAAAAATAATAGTTATGGTATGGGTAGAAGCTTCCGTGGTTTAGTGGTAACAACGTTGGGTGTAGATCGCTGCGGTCGTGGGTTCGAACCCCGCGGGGAAACCGCGTAGTAAGAAAACTTCGAGAGATTTTTTCACTAAATCCTCAGATTGTCTGAAAAGACAGATGATTTCGTGCTTCAGACACGTTCAGCCGTCGATCCCGGCTATAATTTTGCTAAGTCGTTATACCTACAAATCCACATTGGCTTTTAACTTCAGGTCATCAATAGAAACTAAATTGTAACGCATTTTTGCTATTGCAGAAATTCAGGCGCTCTCTTATAAGCATATTTCGATAAAACGTAATTAAATATTGGTTAAGAAAAATAACAAATTACTGTTTCAAAATTGTTTTCCAGACATTTGTAATTACTTTTAACATGATAGTAAAGTGTTGTATACCGGAGTTCTTAGTCATTGTAATAAAAACGCCATACAAATATTTTTTTGCCTTGACTTAACAAGTTTTAAACTTGCCAAAAAAATCCTTATGGCAAAAGTTAGCGAGCCGTCACCAAAAAATAAACGTAAAAAACTCACTTTTAATAAATGATACATTAAAACTCCTTTCAATTATTTGTTACCATAATAAATTATAACACATATTTATTGAATGTTTAGACACGTATAAAAGGCACACACATCTTGCCTTTTTGGCCGAGTGAATGGTACTGGTTGCTATAGACCCTCATAACATAAAAGTGTTAGGGTTACCACAATCTTAATATTGACTCCTATATTTAATATGTCGATTATAGTACTATAATCCCATAGTCAGGAAATAATAGAGAATAGAAGTGACTTCATTTAATGAAATTATTTAGGTATAATGGGTAAGTCCTATGAAGCGAACGGAGTCTTTCTCTCACCTAATGGTATCCGCCTACCCATGACAGAAACAGCGTTGAAGGAAACTAATGCCAGTATAATAAGTTTCTGTCAACACTGCTCTGCGCTGGTCAACAGAGACGACAGACGATGTTGGGTCCCTTAGACCATCACATGCTATGATACCTATGTTTTTATAAAACATAGTTGTAACAAACGATATAACGTTGTTTGTACTTAAATGAGCCGATGATGATAATGAAATGCACTAAACCAATTGGTTGTGGTGTCAGATATGTTTTATGTCCTGTGAAGTATTTTCTGGGCCATTATAATGAAAAACTTTTACATATTTAAAATTTATTATTATTTTAAATCATAATAAAAACAATTTTTACATTGTAAACATTGTTTGTAATGGTATTATATAAAATAATGACTATAGCTATGAGTTACGAGTTTTTATTCAGCTTTGAGGAAATGACCAGTAATTACCTTATATTTTATAATGTACCTAACGTCCGGACGAACAAAGGTTAAAAGTTTTTGTCATTAAAATCAAATCATGCCATGGATTTGCCAAATGACAATTGTTCATACCGGTACCGGATATAAAAGGTGAATTATTCCAAAAATACTCTGATTTATCAGTTAACTCCGATTCAATTTACTTGAGCTTTATTTCTATTATTATTTAAGCATCATCGCGCTTTTTTTTCATTGTTTAAAACCTCAAATCAAAGATAAAGACATTCATGAACACAGATTTTAATGCCCCATGAATGGAATAGGTATGTAATCTAAGGTGTATAACAGACTTGTTAACCATTACAACAAATCAGTTAAAATTCACAAATACCTAATTTATATAGTAAACAATTGATTCTTAAAACAATATAATTAGGTATTTTGATTTTATGATGAATTTTGTTTACGAAAACATACACGTACGTAGGCAACCCTAGATTATGCTACCATTAAGTTATACAATACTTATTCAAGTGCCTTGGTGGGACAATCAAGCAAGTTTATTATGTAGTAGTACACAAAGACTTTTTGTTGCTATGACTCTTACTCTGAGGGCTCTAATTATGTATGGTACGCTATGGTGCGTATTGTTTTATATTTTGTCGCATCCAAATATCGTAATGCGTCGTTCTATCTACATACATATTCATCATCAGCTCATTAAACGTCCCCACCGAGGGGCACGAGCCTACCCGTATAGGGTGATTAGGCCTTAGTCGTCCACGTGGGCCCAGTGCGGATTGGACGACTTCACACACAACCTTCGAATCTCTTCGCAGGCGTGCATGAAGGTTTCCTCACGATGTTTTCCTTCACCGTAAGAGCGTCGGATAACGTACATATATTTTTCGAAAATTCGATAATACATTGGTACGTGTCGGGATTTGAACCTCAGCCCTCTCGGTAGGAAGGCGACAGTCCACACCACTGAGCCACCGACGCTCTACATATTACCTGTTTGATAATTTTCCCTAATTGCTCGTAACTATATCTTGACCCTACTTAACGTAACTTTAACAATCTACGCTAAAATTTACAAACACCAGTACTTATTAAATGATTATAGTAAGTAAGTATTTACTAAAATTGCGGGATTGGTTCACAAATTGAAGTACGCTACGGGAAATGGAGCGAGCTATGCTCAGGGTCTATCATAAGGATAAAAACAGAAATGTTATCTGCAAAGAGCTAAAGTTACCAACATATCTCGCCGGATCAGCAAGTTGAAGTGGCAGTGGGCTAGTCACGTATGTCGCAGAACCGATGGCCGTTGGAGCAAACGAGTTCTGGAGTGGAGACCGTGTCTTGGCAAGCGAAGCGTTGGAGACCTCCGGTTAATGGACCGATTTGCGAAAGGTCACTGGTGGATGCTGGATGAGGAAAGTGGTGGACCGGGATATCTGGTGCAAAATGGGGGAGACCTATGTCCAGCAGTGGACAGCTACAGGTTGAAGAGAGATAGGTACCAACTTGCGTATTAGTCTGTTATTATCTAAGCATCAACGCGTTTCAGTGTTTATTTATTAATTGAAAACTCACTATCAAAACTAAATAAACCCGTAGGCTGGCAAAACTGTTTTATAATGCAGGTTTATAATTTTGATTTTAAAGTTGCAAACTTAAAAATTACTGACCTAATTTTTTTTCACAAAATAAGTGATATTCTCACAAGAAATGCATGAAACATTGATTTCAATATGAAAACTCTTATATTTTTTGTAAAAAAAATTTATTAAGGAGTAGTTAAGGAGTCCATCGCGGACAAACATCGTGACACGTAAATTTAATATATGAATATCTAGATATGCTTGTTACGTACGTCTCAGTGATGACTTCGCTTTCTTATTACGAAACAAACTAGTATTTGGTACGCACATGACGTAACAGTTTAGTATCAGTGACGCGTCCATCCGGCTACTACTGTGGATGGCTTCCTTTTAATATACTTTGTTTTACTGAGGTACTTATTTTACATTGTTTTAATACTAATACTGCAAAGAGAGCATCGGTGGCTCAATAGTCGGGACTGTCGCCCTCCTACCGGGAGGGGTGAGGTTCTAATCCCGCCACGTAACAATGTGTTTTCGAATTGTCGAAAAATATATGTACGTTATCCGACGCTCTTACGGTGAAGGAAAACATCGTGAGGAAACCTACGCACGCCTGCTAAGTGATTCAAAGGTTATACGTGAAGTCGTTCAATCCGCACTGGGCCCGCGTGGACGACTAAGGCCTATACACCGTATACGGGTAGGCTCGTGCCCCTCGGTGGGACGTTTAATGAGCTGATGATGAAAGAGAGCATAATAAGCTACGTACGACTTGTCTAGTTATCGGATGAATAAATTATGTTTTGATCGCCTGTTAATCGAATTAGTACCTTTAATCTAGATATTAAGCATACTAATTAGTCAGTAAATACCTAACTTGAGTAAATAAAATAAGTGGGCACAACTATGTAAATCTTAGTCTAAGTGTGGATCCAGGGTGTCAGCTAGCTTCTCACTAAATTTTATTTACCATTCCGTCTGGTATTTAAGAATGGCAGTATGGTCTTAGGTTCGATTATAATATTCTGCCGTCTACTAGCTAAAACGCTGTTAACTGCCGAGCACAATTTTTTCATACAACACTGAAAAAACTCTGATTAGGTAACGAAAGACAACTTCGGATAAGATATCTCTTACGAATATTGCTATCTATCACCATAAAAATTTTATAAGGGATTCTGCATGTAAAACCTCATTAATTGTGTGTATAATCGTGTAAAATTTAAATTACCTTTTTTTTGCCTCAGCCCTCAAATTTACACATAGGGCATTGCGGCTTGTTAGCCTAACATATGTTTGGGGAGAAAAGCAGCCCGTCACACGCCGGTTACGTGAATAGGGATTGTCAAGATATCTGTGTGGACGGCATTATTAATGTGGCATTATTATGAAGAAAAAAAAATGTAACTAGTGAGTAAGGAACACAATGTAATTTTTTATGGTGAATAAACGTATTATTATTATTAATGTCCCCGTCCCTACTCTCCCCGTGGGTGCCGTTACCAGCTTAGGGATAATATATTCAGCAGGGCACAGGGGGTAGCACTCTCCTATTACACGTAATCCTACAACAAATTCTGCTAGCTCTAGCTGAGAGCCATCTGCGGTCGTCACTTGCTTGGTAAAACTGAAAAGGCCATTAGCGAAGAGTGAATCCATCTTCAACTTATCGCAATTAACCGCTGGACGGCTGAATAGGTCGCTCCCATTTTGCACCAGATATTCCATTCCTTCGTTTTCCTCATCTAGCCTTCACTAGCAACTTCGCATGTCGTCGGTACGTTTGTCCGGGCGTCCTAAGCGAAGACACAGTCTCCACTCCAGAACCCGTCTGCTCCAACGGCCATCGGTTCTGCGACATACGTGACCAGCCCACTGTCACTTAAGATTGCTGATCTGGCGTAAAATAGAATCCGAAAAATATTGCTACCTGGATCCCACCCGCCTAACAAGATCATAGCAAATCACTATTGGAGAAAAAGTTCTTAAGTCCGGCAAAGGACTGTCACGGGTTTTTGAAATTAATCCGCACTAGGCCCATGTTGAAGTGGAGACCGCGTCTCGGCAAGCGTAGCGTAGGACGCCCGGACCGATGGACCGACTACTTGCGAAAGGTCGCTGGCTCCCGGAGGACCGGGATATCTGTCGCAAAATGGGGGAGACCTATGTCCAGCAGTGGACTGCGATAGGTTGAATAGATAGGCCCATGTGGTGGATAACCTTCTGCAGAATCTTCCTTAAGCCATGCTGTGCCTAGGACTTAATAAGTTAATTTACTTGTGAAATATTAAACTTAAAAAATATATTACCTCGTTTAGTTCGCCCACCACCGCCGATGATGATTCACGGAAGAATAATTTACAAAAGAGGCTTTCAATTGGTTTTTATTCCTATGGCGTTATAGAAATATTGATTTAACAAACTGTGAATGGGGTTTTACGTTAACACAGGGGTGGTGGTGGGGTCTATAGTCGTACCAAAAAACCACGTCAGCAGAAACCATAGAGTAGTTTTTGAAACTCTGACACCAGCCTAAGTTTTTACTCCGTGGTAGACTCGGTCGGTACTGAGTCGTCTAGGTAGATGCTAGTGCCAGGTATCGTCCTTTGAACGAGTATTTTGCACTTCTGTATTTCGGGACGAAGGCTCTGCAGCTAGTAAAATTACCGGGTAAAAAAGATGGAGGTACAGGCCACTGTTGACGGAAAACAATGACTACCCGCTGTTTTAATTTCCTTCAACACTGCATCTGTCATGGTCAGGCGTATGACCACCAGGTGAGCGCATGAACCGTCCAATTTACTTATGAAATAAAAAAATCTAGGTAGTCGTTAACACCCACCAATCCGCTTTATGTCCGTGAATAAGATCCAATCTCTATCTGCTATATGGAATTAATTATTATTATTATGTTATAAGGACGGTCAAAACGCTCACCTGATGGTTAGTGACACGCCTAACCATGACAGAGCGGCATTGAAAGAGACCAACAACTGATATACAGTTATTATCCTCTATCAATGTGTCTATCAATGTGCACTGCGCCAGACACCCGAGACAACAGATATTAGGTCTCTTATACCCGGCAGTCGAATATTGATGTGGTCTAGTGGTGGATTAATGTTCTCTTAACATGTCTGCATAGGGTTTCTGTGAAGAAGTTTCATTCACATCTTTAGCTATTGAAGCTTTTGGGGAAGGAAGGGAATTCATCTATCATGCATCGCCATCATGATCATCACTATTTAAATGAATAACTACTTATCACGAAGCAGAATTATCGATGGCCTTAGCCTATTCCAAAAGGAACGACTAATAAAAAAGGATTGTCAGAAGTCGGAGTTGTCACTTGTCAGTTTAGACTTGTCAGTAAAATTCACTAAAAGTCAATAGAATTATTTATATTGCGGCAAAATATGTTCTTACTTACTGTAATCTATTTCTGATAAGTGTAATTTATAGTTAGTATCGCTAAAAGTGGGCGTCTAACGACTCGTATGTTGTGTTTTTATATGGTGTTAATTTACGCGTAAAAAGTTTGTGAATCAAATTTTTTTGACGAAAATATCTAGCAGTTTTACTTCAATGTAATTTATTGTTTTTCTTGAAAAATAAAACCATTGAATTATACCAAGTGAGTATTATGTAAAAACTTATTTCTATATAATTTATTGTAATTTTAACCTCCCTCTTTAAATAAAGGTACTCTTTCAATAATTTTAAAGTGCAAAAAGCTTCTAAAGTTACTACCTAGTATGTTTCATTAAGTACCATAATTTTCCTTAGTGATTAACTCTATAAAATTAATGTTTTTTTTTATGAGTACTCAAATGATTTTATTATGCATTAAAATTAATAGACTTTGTTAACAAACTGCATTTGAAGAAAAGTATAAGTACTATTATTTGTTTTGGCTAAGTGTGGCAAAGCTATAACCAAATGGAGTGTGTATACTATTCAGAACATGATTATCCATGGATAATCCATGGTGATTATAAGAATTTCAAAATGCATTGAATATAGGAATACTTTACAAATTAAAAATTTGTAAAGTGATGGACTAACAAACATAATCTACTTACATTTTCACTAAATATATTTTTATACATGCATTTCACAAAAACAAAAAAGGAGTCCTAAATAAATGTAAAAGAATATCCTAAGACAAGATAACAAATAACATTAATGGTCCTTTATTCCAGTTTTATTGAAAATGAATGTAAGTCCTTATTTTATATATTTTCCATTAAAATGTTTGTAAGAGTGGTAATTTTTGGGATATTGTGAAATGTTTGGGATTCAATATGGTGTCATATTTGTCAATATAATATTATCACTATCATCAGTTTATCAAACGTCCCCACCCCCTCAGTGGGCCTACCCGTATCATCCATGTAGGCCCAGTGCAGATTGGCTGACTTCTCACATATAGTTTTCCTCAAGATTTCTTCCTTCATAAATCTTCAAAACTCATAATTATAAATAAAAGTAAACAAACAAAAAATCCAAAGTAGAAAATGATATTGTAAAATATTATTCTTATGAATTAATTACTTGAAGGAAACAGTATTATACAATTTATAATAAATTTGAACTTAGTCTAATTTTGCACTAAATTCTTTTCTAGTCCCTCATATTTTGACGTTTGATTTTTCTTTGTGAATCAGTTTTTAATGTATCAATTATAGCTACTGCTAATTTATGTAATACAGACATGTTATCTAATTGGTGCTTCCTTTTATCATAGTTTCAACATTTACATGCACTGCGACAAAAATACATAGCTACAGAACAGTATAGCTCTATTATTACTGCCTCTGCGGTCTAGTGGGCACAATGTTTGGCTGCATGACCGGTTGAAGGTTGAATCCCCTAATAGACGTTACACTGCGTGATATTTCTAGTTTGTTAAGGACGCCTGGGAAATCACCATCACATGAAACTTTATTTGCCAATGGTAGTTTTGCTTTAACTATTACCTTGCATATGTTTTTTATAATCGCGGTGCACGTCATTGGGTTTCTTCATTCTACGTCTAATATCGCTTTTCTTTCCAAACATATACTTGGTTACCCGCGCTCTACCCGCAACGCCCTAAGCCGAGATCCGAGACCCTATCTGGACCACCCTTAGGCTCGTTGTGTAAATGTTTAAGGCTGAGAGCTATCTGCGGTCGCCACACGCACGGTGAAGCTGTAAAGGCCATTTGTAGCCAACAGCAGTAGTCAGTTCAAAAAAGGATAACTGATACGCTACTGAGCAGGGTACTGCGATATGTTAAAGAGAAAGACGTTTTTACAAATACAAAAATGTATTTTTTTTATGTTACCAAGAGTACAGGATGGTCAAGACGCTAACTTGATGGTAAGTGATACGACTATGACGGAGCGGCTTTTATAGAGACCAACAACTAATAGACAGTAATTTTATTCTCCATCACTGCGTCCGTCACCCGAAACAACAGATGTTAGGTCTTTTATACTCGGTAATAGCTCTGTTGATCTGTTGGTAAAAATTCATATTACCATACTGGCATAAACGGCTCGATTTTATCCCTAAACAAATACTATTATGCTATTAGTTTGTTTTGTTTACACTTTAAGATGGCCTTAGGCTAGTGACGTAAAGATTTTAACGCACAGACAGAGCAGACGTACTTCGACATAATCTGACTGATATTGAATCTGGCTGTTTTTACAAAAAACACTAATTTTCTTCGGTGTGACTGAAACCCCGTATTTTAGAGATAAAGGTTGAAATCCGTGGATTAATTTGTGTTTCTTATCTTTCTTACTTGGTTAATGACGAAGTTAAATAATGATTTGTGCGAATTTCTCTGATTGTAACTAACTCTTCCTGAAATAAATCATGTCTTAGGTAATACGTATATTGTATACTGTCAGCGGCGGTGCCTCAGTGGTGTGAACTGTTGCCTTCCGATCAGAAGGGCGCACGTTCGAATCCCGCCACGAGCTAATGTGTTTCGAAATTAAACGAGTATGTACGTTATCCGACGCTCTTACGGTGAAAGAAACATCGTGAGGAAACTGCGCACGCAATACAAAAAACTGGGCCCGCGTGGACGACTCAGGTCTATAAAACCGCGTATGGGTAGGCACGTGTCCCTCTGTGGAAACGTTGAATGAGCTGATGATGAAATGCACTTTGTTATATTTAATTCAACCGTAATATCTTTCCAGATCGTCGGTGGCTCAGTGGTGTGGACTGTCGCCTTCCTACCGGGAGGGCTGAGGTTCAAATCCGACACGTACCAATGTATTTTCGAATTTTCGAAAAATATATGTACGTTATCCGACGCTCTTACGGTGAAGGAACATCGTGAGGAAACCTTCATGCACGCCTGCGAAGAGATTCGAAGGTTGTGTGTGAAGTCGTCCAATCCGCTCTGGGCCCGCGTGGACGACTAAGGCCTAATCACCCTATACGGGTAGGCTCGTGCCCTCGGTGGGGACGTTTAATGAGCTGATGATGATGATCTTTCCAGATGACGGTGCTTGTTAAAAGTGGTATCGCTCCAGAAGGAATCAAGTGGTGGTTATAATTATATTGCTGTCATGTCTCGTGTATTATACAACATTGAGTGCATCAAGCCAGAGGGAAGCCAACCTGGATATTACAAGGAGGTATTTGTAATCCTACTCAGAAATATATTCGGTTTCAGTATATGATTACCTTTGCTCGTAATATCTTAAGTAAATAATTGCACTTAATTAGTTACTGCAGGTCCCAAATCCCTCTTTACCCTTACTATGTCACTTATTGCATCTTTCTTTAAAGTTTTAAAATGCTCTTCGGTGTTGTGAGTGTCCATGGTTATTTTATGGGCTTTTCGATATTGGCCGCGATAGGCCTTCACAGCTTCACCGGAAAAGTTTAGTGTTAAGCAAGGCTCTCATACAAAAAAAAAATAGACACAATTTTCAATTTTCAAGGTTAGGTTTAATTTTACTAGCTACAGTGCCCTCATACGGAAACACAAGTGCCAAACACTGTTTCACGTGACGATATATGTCACTACGGTGGTGCCTACCTAGACGACTCAGTACCGGGTCTACCACCTAGACATTTTATGCTTCGTTGCATGAATTGTAGACGTATTTGAGCTAGAATTCCAGATTTCACCCACACCATCTGGATAATTGGAGGTCTTCCACAGTTCGTTTTGGTCGACATTTTCTGCCGCGTACGATTAATTTGTGGAACCAGTTGCCATCGGAAACGTTTCCGGATATGACCTGGCGTCCATCAAAAATAGAGCGTATTTTTCTATAAAGGGCCGGCAACGCATCCCTGTGACCACAGCTGTTGCAAATGTCCATGGGCGACGGTGACACTTTCCATCAGGTGAACCGCATGCTCGTTTGCCTCCCTATGTTATAAAAAAGAGAGCCATCTACGCTCGCCACTTACCCAGTGAAGATGTCAAGGTCAAAGCTAGAAGTGATAAGTACATCCGAATAAAAGGAGATTAAAAACCAAGAGGGGGATTCTTTTTCAACCTCGACTTTTATTTGGTGTGTGTGTGTTTCTAAGTGCATTTATTTACGTCTCATTTATAACCGTTTATCTGGAATCCGGAAATCTATTATTTGTGACGCGTTAAAGTGTCTCTGGTGGTCAAAATTGGGTTCTATAGACTTGCAAGTTAACCCTAAATCCTTTAAGGAAGTTTTTTATTATGTTTAAATTCATATGGTATAGCGGATTTATGAATGTAACGTTGTATAGAATTAAAACGACTTATAATTGTCTAATGGTTGGCTACTACAAGGGTTGCGGGTTTGAACCCCGGGCAGTCTAAACATTTGTTTGCATAAAAATGACAGATTGTCTGTCTGGATGTTCTGTGTATACATATACAAAAAATCTTATGCATTTACAAAAAATCTTATCTAAGACTGTATGTTAAACAGTTGTTTAGTTCCCTTACTCGTAGTACATGCTTCTTGCCTATTCAATTGGGCCTAGATGGCGCTGTGTGAAAAATAAATAGGACAAGTTTCAAGCGTATAACGTGTTCGAGGTAAAATTTTATGTGGACTGTTGTCAGTAATAAATGCAAACCTTGAGATAATGTTGGTACGACTGTTTCGTTATTTTTGGATATTCGTAGGACAATATTATGTGGCCTATGTATTCTATTATCTATTGCATATAAATAAATTGGACTGTCGGTTTGTTATATTGAAATAATATGTTTTTCTTCATGCATATGCATATAATATACACAGTATACACACGGTATATATTATGCCAAAATAACAATTTTTAAAATTCCTGTCTGTCTGTTTGTTCCGGGTTATCTCTGGAAAGGCTAGAATTATTTTGGTAGGCAATAATTTTCTTTAGGTTTTTTGTGTTTCATAGACAGTGTTTTTATATGCCATATTTGTACTTGTGAACCAATCCCGCAGTCAGTGTCCATGTCTCAGCTGCGTATGTTAGCCAATGATATTCTGTAT
The DNA here is from genome assembly GCA_019425675.1 of Leucinodes orbonalis. NCBI lineage: Eukaryota > Metazoa > Arthropoda > Insecta > Lepidoptera > Crambidae > Leucinodes > Leucinodes orbonalis. Next base: position 32,154 of record PQWD01001256.1, read on the forward strand.
ATATAAAAGTAGAAACGCCACCCTTGCCTCAAAAACGAACTACGCTCATTCGAAATATGTGTATGTGTGCTGTCGCTGCATTCGGAACACTTTTCGATTGTTTTGTGACATACTACGAATCTATACTTACATCAATGATGTTAGCACGGGTCGGACGCATCGCACAATACGTATACTTAAAAATATATAAAGATGGTGAACTTGCAAACTATAGAACCGCCTAAACATAATAGTGTATTCATATTAAAAATGAAATGTAACAAGTTATTCAGTTTGACCTATCTATTAAGCAAATTCATAATAATAATATTTTATCTTTATTTGTTGTTGATTGAACAGTAATTGTTAATGTTGTGATGTGTTGTTTTGGTAGTTTTTTGTTGTTGTTTTTGGTAGCATGTTGGCATTTGGTAGTAATTTTCTTACTAAAAAAAAAATATTATTTTCTAATATTTAATTTACACATTTTTCTATTATCTTACAATATAATTATATAAAATAAAATATTTATTGTTAAATTTTATATAATTATAATTTCTAAATTTAAAGACAGTACTTATGACTATTTAAACAAACTATTTTTAAAGTATCTTTGATTATATCCTAAAGTTCAAGATGCAATCAAAATCACTGTTATAATTTATTCATAAATATAATATGGTAATGTCCATAAAAGTATTTCAGAAATCACAGATATTTTGATACTAGTACTAAACTATTACAAAATGCTTTTTTAGACGCCTATTCATTGATTTGCACGCTTTATTTCTAGTCTGCTATCAGTAGAAAGGTTCCACGGTAGTGTTTTACACGCAACCAAGCCCTCGTTAGTGCAATTGGCCGATTATAACAGGTAATGGTATGTGTAGATGATAATAGCATGGCTATGTAAATATTTGCGGGATGTGTTGCCATGGAAACTGGGAAACTTTGATAGGGCTGTTAAAATGTTTTTTTTTATGTTGGACGGACGGTCAAGACAGGTCAGGGCGGTCAGGACAGGCAGGATCAGGAAGGTCAGGTCAGAACGCTCACCTGATGGTAAGTGATACGCCTGACCATGACAGAGCGGCATAGATAGAGACCAACAACTGATTAACATATATTATTCTCCATCAATGCCGCATTGCGCCCGTAACCCGAGACAATATATTTAAGGTCTCTTATACCCGGTAATTTCACTAGCCACAATAAATTTTGTTTGGTATTATGACTTTGTGATGTCACTTTATAGGCCATCGGTAACGTAACGGATTTAGTAACATTTTTTTTTATAATTTTGCCCATACTTGCTTAAAGCAAACACCGACTGAAATAATAAACTTCTTATCTTTACATATTTTAAAGAAGCTCATTGTTCATTAAATACTTGATTTATTTACCAAATATGGTGTTATGGTGTTACGATGGCAGATAAAATAGTTTGAAATGCAAGTCTTACACTGTTATTGAAAAGTATTACGTTTTACGGGCTAGATGGTAAGATGATGCATCCATCATTACATCACACTGCAAGGCCCAGGCTTCATCATCATCATTAAATTTCCCCATCGCCTACCACGAGCTAGCTGGTATTACACGCGAAGTTTTTTTTTTAAATTGTAAAGTTTTATCATAATCCGTTCAGCGGTTTGCGTAAAATTAACAAACATTCGCCTTTATTATATTAGTGTGCTTGTGTGGGTCCACAAAATATTAACGTACTTTTTGGAAGAAGGTTATGTATAAATTGTGGTGACTAAAGTCTGCTCTTGAAACTATTGTCCATTAGGACAACTCTTATCGACAAATTAACGTCAAGGTTGTAAGGTTCGACGCTGAATAGTTAATAAGCATTATATCGTCGAAATGTTCAAGAATTAGCATCAGAAGCGATAATTAAGAACTTGAATATTCAATTAATTTCAGACGTCTTGCATGAGCTATTTTGTTTACATACTTTTATTTAGTTTCACCTATCCCGTTGTCCGTTTGTCGGAATGTTATCAAATATAAATTAAATAAATATCCACTGACATTCACACATCGCCATCTAGCCAAGTTAACGTGAGGCTTGTAGTATGGGTACTAATCACGGTAAAAATATTTAAAAATATCTCATTTTGACAGACCTCAATTTTTCTTGATTTAGCTCTTAGTGTCCAGTTAATATCTTTATATGTCTAATATTAATATCTTTAATAGTTTATATTTGTATGGGCCTGTATTATGTCTTTTGCTGTGTAAAAAGCTTTTGTTTTTGTTGAAGCATGGTATGAATAACTAATAGGTAGTAATTGATTGTCTAAGAAAACTAACAGCGTATTAAAAATTACATTACATACTTATTTAATGGCCAGTAAAAGTTTTAGTTGGCTATAAATCAGTAAAAAAGTAACGTTTCAACAATTAGTTATCTTTGTTTAACAGCCTACTTAAATATGTATGAATATAAATATATTCATTAGGTTTTGTGTTTACTGTAACAATACTTTTTTTATCTCTTAAATGCAGACATTTGACCGCCATCTCACCTGATGGTAAGTGATGTTGCGGCCGAAAATGGATCATGCCTGCCTAGAAACAGTCTATTCACGCTTGCCTTGAAGACGGCCAGGTAGTAATGATCGGGGAACACACAAGAAGGCAAAGAGCTCCATTCCTTTGCGGTGCGTATTAGGAACGAGGCACCATAGCGGGCTGTTTGGGATATGTGGAATGTTGCCCACGTTAGGATGGAATGCTCGCTTGCGTCTTGTTTCCGATGGTGAAAAATATACTGGATATGCATATATATGTTATAAATAATACAACTGTACATATAATAACTTCTAAATGAACTAAATTAAGAAAGGTTTCAACTTTAACACTTGAATGTCGTAAGGTTGAAATAGTGTAAATATCAACACCAATATATAAAAATTTTGACACATTTTTTTATAACTTAATATCAATGATTAATATTAATAAATATAATTTACCCTTTCTTGACTTTACTTATATAGTAGTTTTATTTTTGTATTTAGAAGCTACCTAATATTTTATTATTTTTTATAAGTATTCTTTTGTTGTTTATTGAGGACATGTTGAATTACTAGGTATTTGCATTAAATCTATTTTAAGCATTAAAAATATTTCTTGTACTGAGTTTGTGTTTGGACTAGGAGTAAAAACTCGTCACTTGTGTTTTGAATTATATAATTATAAATTACTTGTAAATTACATTAATAATAAAAAGAACTTAAAACGAACTAAAATATAATATTTCACAATAAAGACATTCCTTTTGCTGTATATTGATCTTCTATTCTTTCCTTTACTTTTTAAATAGTATTCAATAAATTCTTTATGGACAGTAAGAATTTATAGATAAAGGAGTTTGGACATACCGCCCACAAGGACGATACTGAAGAAACGTCCTTTAAAGTTTGCAGTAGAGTCTCTGCACTACGGAGACTACCCTTGTATAATATGGGAGAGTGCTGCACTAATCGGCACTCGAACCCTGAACTTTTATTGACCTATTTACTTAACTGAACTTGTTGACCTATTTTATTTACTAATCACCACAGTGACATTTATTGTCCTTAAATTGTACTACAGTCTTTAACGTTCTCCCACCAAGGGCAATTAGTGACTAAATACTATGAAAGATATGAACTATAATAAATAACAACTTAAGAACTAATAACAAATCATACTTTAGTTAAAATTCCTAAATATTATAAAGTAAACTAAAAAAGTTAAGTTGAACTGAAATGAACACATTATTAAGATAGATACGTAAGTACAGTATTTGCCATATCAATCATCATAAACAGGTAACACACACAACTTAGACATAGGTCTTTTAACTATCGAGTGTTTTACTCGTATAGAGACAACTCGGGTTACACTATCGCGACCTGGATGCTTATCCACATTTTACCATTGCCAGCGACTGGGTGGTAAGTCATCCTCTTTATTAAGACTACATCCCCTATTCAGGCTCGGGCTGATGGTAGCACCATTTATACTATTCATTAAATTTGAAATGTACTCTTTTGACCAACGACGCCAAAAACATTGGAGCATTCGCTGAATAACTTGCCAACGCGTTAACGAACTAATATTAGATTGTAATAATTAGTTACATCAGGTACCGCTAGCAATGGTCCTCCAATGAGAAAATGACCTGGTGTTAAAGGTCGTGGATCGTAACAATGTAAAAAAAACTGTACTTTATAAAACGTAGGTATAACTATTTTCGGTAGCTTTACACAAGAACGATCAACCTTTGGAACATTTTGCCCTGTACTCGAACACTTACTATCCTCCTGTAAATGATCTAACTGCTCTTTTAAATCTGATTTGTAATCAGTGTATAATTCTCAACTAGCTCAAAAGTATCATTTAGTACATATGCTGAATTATTATAAACATCAGACGGAATCTCATTTATAATTTTGTGATGAGTTTGCACAAATGACAACCAAGAACATTCTAGAGATTCCAACCGTGTTTCCAAATATGACTTTGACAATCTAGATTTTGGAGTTTTTATAATTTGCTTGAGCTTTGCTTATTTTGAATTTTCACAAGAGTCAGGGTCTTAAAGGAGTACAGCGCAATGACTTATTACAGTATAACAAAACCAATATCAAAATAAATTATCGAAAAACAATACTCATACAAATTCTACGAAAAGTCTTTTAAGCACTTGTAGATAATTGGGCATAGGTTTCCCGTCTAGACACTTTATCTCGATTTTTTCTAAGTAGGTACTACAGCCGCTGATTTTAACGTCAATGCTTCCTATGCAATAGAGTCAATTTCAGATATATCAAAGTACTCACGTCACTGCACTTAACTTATCTGATTATCAAACCAATATTTATTTGCTTAGACATCAGTTGCCGTCTCTTTTACTCCAGCAGACGACTTGGTTAGCTGCTATGTTCCTCAGACTTCCTTATCTAGCAGCACTGAAGATTCCAACTCTATTATTGCCTTCAATTAGCGCGAGACTCAAACTATCCGGCTCGAAGGACCAAAATATGTTTGGACTAGGAGTAAAACTCGTCACTTGTGTTTTGAATTATATATTATAATTATTGTAATTACATTAATAATAAAAGAACTTAAAACGAACTAAAATGTAATATTTCACAATAAAGACATTCCTTTTGCCTGTATATTGATCTTCTATTCTTCCTTTACTTTTTAAATAGTATTCAATAAATTCTTAATGGACAGTAAGAATTTATAGATAAAGGAGTTTGGCCAGTTTTTTTGTTTGGTACTTACGCATGTTGATTGAGATTAAAGTATATTTTTTCTTTGTTTTTACAGAAGCTCAATTATTGAGTTAGTAGTTGACATTTTTAGTTTTTTTCTTTCTGCATGTAAAAAGCGCTCGTAGATTTCTTTTTTTTACTGATAAAGTTTTTTAAATTTTTTTTCATGTGACGTTTTTTGACAGGTATATAGAAAGGGTTGCAGAAGCGCTCAAGTTGGATAAAGGTACGGGTTGTGAGATTCCTCACTTGGATCCCTTCAATGCTGAGATAACTCAGTTCGAAAGGATTTACCAAAAGTCGTGTGTTCCGGAAAAGACTGGTGAAGTGTTATGTAAGTTTATAGATTTTTTTTTGGTTGGGTAATTAAAAGTAAGTTATTTTTTATTTTTTATGCCATAAGTGAACGGACGGTCAGTGCGCTCACCTGGTGGTAAGTGATACGCCTGATCATGACTGAAACATTAACAGAAATTAATAACAGTAGGTTAGACCGATGGCCGATGGGCGGATAGGTTCTCGAGTGGCGTCCACGTAACGGGAAACAAGGCGTAGGCCGACTCCCAACGATGGACTGATGACCTCACAGATTTCCCAAATACAGGAGATGGGGCAAGCCGCGTTTTTTAAGTGCGACAAATGTAAGCTTTAACGAGCATTACATTGGCTGCAGTTTCGCTCTGTGAGACGAGTCAAGACGCACGAATTATTAGAAAAATTACCGTTTTTTTTTCCAAATGCATCCTGTGCAATTGTAACATGCATCATCGCATAAATCAGTAAATTTACCAAGAAATATAATATATTTTCACAGGTAGAACCGAAGAAATTGCGACAGCTGGGACTGCTATAACTTGGCGGCTTGTCTCATTGTTATATGTCGGATGTCTGTGGANACTGGCCATCGGTATAAACAAAAGCACCGGTCGATAGTCTGCCGTGACGGTAGGTCGTAAAAACGCGACCCGTATAAAAAAACCACACCGCTAGGTAAAAAACAAAACATTAAATTACAATGTAATAAGCCCCGAAGTTCGGGTGATCGACCCCCACGATACAAATTCGTTTTCTAGATGTTTCACGTGGGAAATTCGCTCGGGAAGGAAATTAATTTTGTACAACGGATTGCTTAGTGTTCGGTATGAAAAATGGCGGCTGAAAGATGGCGGTTGGGGATTGGGTTGACCAGTAGATTGAACGAAATTACATGTTTACCTTTGGGTAACCATGTACTAAGGTTAGGTTAGGTTAATTGATACCTAGATATAACCTATTACGTCGGTCCTCAACTCGTCAGCATAGCTGTGATTCAACTAAAGGGTAGGACTGAAAATTTTCTGTGGGTTCCTTGAAAAAACAAAACATCTTTACCATATTAATCGATAACTATATTGTGGTCCTACTTCGGGCCCAAGGGTGTTCTATAAACGAAAGTAATCAGTCTGCAATCCCTGAAGTCTGTATTTTGTAATATATCTCAAAATAAATGAGAAAGAACTATACTTGGGAGTACCATAATGGCTTGTACCGAACGTGAAACATCGCTTCGCATTGTGTTTCGCCAAGTGAATGAGTTAAACGGAAGCCAAAAACCAACCTTACCCTCTCTTTATTTCTCAGTTAGTAACTAGAATTTCATTTGCGCCGGATCGTTATGCCTTCCTAAGAAATGAAAAGAAAATTATTCCAAATCATAGCAACAAGAATTAAACAAAAATATCTTCTAACGAATTCCATTATCGAGTACAAAAAATGAAGCTCTTGGTAATTTGAAATTCTTATCAATGATATGCGAAGCTTTCCTGGAAAAATACGACGTCTTTCGTCGGGTACTGTTCCGAATTATAAGGAATCTCTCATTGAGGCATTGCCCTTCGGTTCTATGCATGTAAAGTGGGATGGCTACCACGGATGAAAAGGTTCACTCAATTCCATCATAGGACGGGTTGGGTCGTCTCCATTTTGCAAAAAGGTAAAGTTAATTGAAATCAGATCGACGATTTTCTCGTATTTTGTACTATTGCCTATACGTATACCTGAATAATACTAATATTTAAGTAGAAATGTATGGATTAGTAGATGTATGATTGGCACTGTTATGCGCAATAAATATTAAATTAATTTTGATGAGACTTTTCAGTGAAGCTTTGCAATTTGCTTTGAAAATAAAGAAAAGGCGATATATTATCCCATTATTCCCTCGGGAATGGAAACTTTGCAAAACCGTAGTGCTCTACTAGTACACATTCCATTGTTATTGTATAGATAGGTAGCTTAACAACAATTTCTAGTCACTATATAAACATTTCGATGTCTTAGGCCCACTGAAAATCACTGTCAGAGTTCGCTCGTAAGGGGTGCCTGGCTTATGCCGAGTGCGTTTAGTCTAGTCATAGTAGTAATCCCCAAACATGTACTAGGTTACCTAGCTTATTATACCTTTAATTGATCCCGCCTCATTTCTTATACAAATAAAACTAACTAATTTTAAACGTTTTCCTGGAAGTTCAGACAAAATAGAAAATCTTGTGACGTTTGAAAGTTAATTGCAAAATAAAATAAAATACTCTGCTCTGAAATGCATGAGTTAATCATTAATTTATTCATTAAAAAAACAGTTAATAATCAAAACCTACTCCAGCTTGTGACGTTTGACCTCTAAAAAACAAGGTGATTGCAAAATAAAATACAATACTCTGCTCTGAAGATTAATTTATTCATTTAAAAAACAGTAAATAATCAAAACCCACTCTCTACATTTTCAGTTGATGAGTTTTCAAATGTTATACATAATTTGTGTTTCCATCAACTTGCTCTAATAACATAATCCTTAACCCCAACAGTGTTTAATAATTAAAAGAGGGTAAAACGATTATACTGGGGTTTTGTTTCAAAATCACCCTTTAGCTTGACTTAACCTTTACTTATTATAATTGCAACTCAATTTTCTTCTACAATTTCCACTAAAGAAAGAGATTCTCGTATGACAGACTGTTGTTAACATATAAGATATCAAAAGAGACCTACACAGCGCAGCCGGCCTGTTTTATATAAGAACTAAATACTGTATAAATCTACATACCTATATTTAAAAAAATGCGTTATGCATCGAACCAAATCCGGAACTCTGTGTAGTAGTATTATCATCAGCTCATTAAGCGTCCCCACCGAGGGGCACGAGCCTACCCGTATAGGGTGATTAGGCCTTAGTCGTCCACGCGGGCCCAGTGCGGATTGGACGACTTCACACACAACCTTCGAATCTCTTCGCAGGCGTACATGAAGGTTTCCTCACGATGTTTTCCTTCACCGTAAGAGCGTCGGGATAACGTACATATATTTTCCAAAATTCGAAAACACATTGGTACGTGTCGGGATTTGAACCTCAGCCCTCCCGGTAGGAAGGCGACAGTCTGCACCACTGAGCCACCGACGCTCCGTAGTAGTATATTTATATAGAACTAGCTATTCCCCGCGACATTACCCGCGATATAACACATTCACTCGCAGTAAGCCATAACCTTAAATCCTTAAAAAAACAATAAACAAGATGCATAATCTCAAATTAAATAGGGTCCGCGTTGTTTTGGTAAATGTACCGAGTTTATTCATATACATGAAGAAAAAACGGGTTATTTCAATATTACAAACAGACATGCCAATTTTATTTATACGTATAGATTAAGAACCTATTAAGTTTAGTTTTGCTTGTACACTACATTTATTTACTGACTTTGGTTCTTACCCAAATGATGTTTGGAAGAGATCACTTGTAGCTTATGTTGCCAAACAACACTATTGTTTTGTTGTATATTATTGTTTCGTTTTTTGTGTACTTGTGAGCAATAAAGTGTTTCATCTATCTAGTGGTAATGAGTAAGCATTGAACTGACTTTCGGTTTCTCAAGCAAAGCCTGCTATCATATTGTGTACTTTTTTGCGTCATCTATTCGTTGTACAAATAGAAAATGAGCGCACGCGTCACTTTGACGCGCGTCGCTCTAATGAAGTGCCAGTACTGAGTGCACTTCCTACTGCCATCTTCTCCCACCCGCATTGTGTCTCGGTCTAACTAGTATGTCTGTCTCTCTCTAGCGGCAAATATGCAAATCCCATAGATTACAGAGCGCTCAGTGTGATCCTTGCGTAATGAAGTACTTTGGAGATGATCGCTGGAACGTTTCAGAAATCCTGCCTCTACTACTCTAAATGGTGGTTGATAATCTGTTGGGCAGCTTTTAATTGTTAATTTTCTTTTGTTTTCCTAGAATATAACAAAAATCCAAAGAATCGGTCTGTAAGACTACACATGCGGAGACCGATTTTATGGAAATCCCGTAATGGCAAGCGCAGCGTAGACGATAGGTCGTGACCTATTATATTATGTACCATTTCATAGGTCGCGACCGGGTCTCTTATACCCGGTAATTTTACTAGCTACAGGCCCTCATTATCCCGAAATACAGAAGTGCAGAACACTTCTATTTACGGGATGACATCTGGCACTGTGGTGGTACCTACCTAGACGACTAAATACCAAGTTTACCACCTAATAATGCTATATAATATATAAACCATTGAACCACTCTATCACAAAAAGCTTACCAAAATCTGTTGTTTATTTTTAAAAACTTCAGCATACATAATGGACAGACAACTAAAAGAGCGATTTTTTAAATACGTTGAAGTCATACGACATGTTTGTCCCCCCCGCAACGCCCTAAGCCGAGGTGCTGCGCTCGCCACTTGCCCGGTGAAGCTGTAAAGGCCATCTGCGGCCAAAAGCAGTAGTCAGTTCGAAAAAAAAAATAAAGAAATAAAAGACATGTTTGTCAGCAAAGCGAAAAATAAACAAGTTACATCTCCCATTCCGCTAATAGTTATTTTTTCCGTCTACATTCACTATTCAGCAGTTACATTTCGTTCACGTGCCAAATGGCGTACTGAAGCACCCGTAATGGCGCTAAATTGTGTTGTAAGTGAAACTAGCGACATTCGAGTCACGAACCACGGTCAGCTGATGGCTCAACTTGACTCAGAACAAATAGCTTTGGCTAGATAATAAGGAGTCCACGTTGGAACTTGAATACTGTCTGGAAAAAAGGCACTGGCTTCTATATTTTTAAAAAGGTTAAATTGAAGGATCTGTGATAGTATTATTAGTTTGTTTTTTGGTGACTTAACAACACAGACATTTCATAACTATATTTACGTTATAAAGTGTACAGATTATAAATTAACAGATACCTAACATAGGTACTTAGTATAGATATATAAAGATAAACCTGCATAAATAAAAGGAAACATGTTTATGCACACCACACACTTATATAGGTAATATATTAATTTTGAACGCTTTGAATATATCCTTAAGAATTCTAATAGACAAGTACTAAAATTATAGCTTTGAAGATGATGTTTAAACGTACTAACTGTATCTATAATAATAATAAAAATGACCGATGAAGCCTGGTAGACCGAAGACTTTCACAATGGTTTCATGAGTATAGTCGATTGATTTATGTCCAACATTGAACTATGAAATGTTAAAGCGATTTAATTAACGTTCCAAAAAATCAATGCAAAGCAGGACTTGTATTGTAAGCAAAAAAAAAACATTTTTTTTTTTGTTAAAATAGGTCTTGTACACGAAAAATGTTAACATTTTGTATTTATTTGTTGCAGAATGGAGGAGACAGTGCGATCGCTGCTTCAATACAAGAGTAGAGCTGAAACACTGAAGCAAGAGAAGGCGTCTCTATCATCCGCGCTGGAGGTGAGTCATCTTTGTTCAACGAAATCGCAATATTCTGTACTTTTTTTATTCGTATTAATTTATTATGGACAACCAACAAAACAGTCACATAAAATTACATAGTTTTTTAACGTAAGTAAAAAAATACTGCCTTATTAAAATAAAATGGTGTCTTAATTAGAGGCTGCCACGATATTCATAAGAAAAAATTAAATAAACCATACTTAAGCTAACATAATAGTATAATCTGATATAATTACAAACATTAGAATCTTAACATTGTTGTAAGTAGCTGAAACAGTAAATACAAGTTCACGTCAAAGATGTTTTTGAAACCTTATATATCTAATGAGCCTAATGAATAACGTATTAGAATCTTACTTTTATTACCCTCTTTACAAAAGACTTGTTTGATCAAAATTATGAAGTAAATATACTGTTTCCAACGTACCAAGGTAGCAACCAATCCAGACAACCTTGAATTTGAGGTGCTTTGTCAGGTAATATAAATACATTATCCTCTTACACGTGTACTCTCAAAATAAGCATATTTATGTGGTTGCTAAGTAAAATGTGATTTTCTATCATTTTATTCAGCGTGTAGTGACAGCGATCTCTCATTCCATCGCCTCTGCATAGAAAGACGCCCGCTTCAATGACCAACAAATTCATTTATAAATCCACCTTTTATGCTACATGTTAGGACAGTTAGGGTTCCGTAGCCAAATGGCAAAAAAGGAACCCTTATAGATTCGTCAAGTCTGTCTGACTGTCGGTCTGTCCGTCCGTATATTACACACAATATGATGTACAGTACATTAAAATCTAAAAACGAAATTTAGTTTTTTTATACGTCATAATTATTTTTCATCATCTCTGCCTACCCTTCTGGGACCAAGGCGTGAGCTTTATTTATTTTTATTTATACGTCATAAACGGTGAACCACTATTTCATATTAAAGCTGTGGTAGGTGTCTAAGTAAATAAAAATTACTTTATTTTATGTTACTTTATGCTGCGGAATCCTCCACGGGCGGTTCTTAATCGCGCTTGGCCAAATTTTATTTAATATATCAGGGTCTGGTACAAATTATTTAATGTCGAGCACTGTTTTGTAAGCAAATATGCCAAACACGCTTCCAAACATTTTACAGGAAAAGGTAAAGTTATCGGCCAGTTTAAATTGAACTTCATCATTATACGTTTCATTACAAACGCATTAACTCTGGAGCTCTTTGCAGGCCGGTCGGTGAGTGTACATAGAGTTTAGATGAATCAAATGCAAATATTCCAGATATTTCATAATGAGGGTCG
>PQWD01001257.1:0-24930 GCA_019425675.1 Leucinodes orbonalis
GTCATGAATACCTTAACAATATAAGCACAATTACAATCAGAATATTCATTCCAACAGCCTAAACACATGACATCTTCACCCATATCTGAATTTTCATACTCATTGTCAAAAACATTGAATGACATCTTGTAAAAATGATTGATAATAATATGATAATCCAGAGGCAACTGTGAAAGCAGGGTGGCGCGAATTAACTGTTTGAAGCCAAGTATAACATCTTTCTCACCAAATATTGGTCTATTGTCACTGCAACAATTGTTCAGCATTGACAGCCTTCTTAACATTTCAGAGAAGTTTGATACTGATTCATATAAATCATTTACAGCAGACTTAAAAAGTTGAAATCCCTTTATATCTTCCGCTACTTTTACAAATTTTGACCAGAACGATGGCGCTACATGCTGTCGTAAATATTTCTCGATGTGAACCAAGGTAGATCCCGGATCTTAACTTGAATACCTAAATTGACAATGATAGACTGGATCTCTTCATATTCGGAGCTGGAGCAGTCACTAAATAAGTATCGTTCAGAATTGGAAAAGCGTAATTTATTTTGTTCCAGTAAATTTTTAGCTCACTTGATTTGTTGGACATTTCGACTGGAATCCACGAATTTAAAATTAGCATCAAGAGTAGTACTGAATGATAACCATATAATTTTTAAGTGAATGTGATAGTGTCACTCATTAATAAATTGTAATGTTATAATGTAATTTAGTGCCTATATATTGTTTAACTACATAAATCTACAATATGAAAATGTTGAAATTGTAGTTAAACTAGATAATAAAAACAACAAATCAAATGTCAACGTCATTTTATTTATTCGTTCGATTTAGAACAGGCTAAAGTCATACACGATGCTGCCTCGTCAACACAATATAACCAACTATTTATAATAATTTTATTGATATCAACAAGTCTCAAATAATTTAGTAGACACAATTAATCAAAATAAAACATGTCAAAAAAATTGATTCAATTAAATTAATCTACAAATAATAATTAGCGAATCTTATAATATTTCTTTAAAATAAATTAATCAAACCGAACCCCAGACCCACCAGGCAGAGCTCTCCCAAGGGAGTTTCTGGAAGATAGACCTGCTGAGGTTCCTCAAGCAACTCACTTTTCAAGAGCTACATTGATACCCTACACGGAGAGGGGGGTACGATGAAAAAAAAATTTGAGTTTCAGTTCAATGCATGGGGAACCCCAAAACATATTACTATTTTTTCAAGTTTCTTGTCAAAACATAATAGCAGTTCACAGAATACTTATACTTACAAAGTTTGAATATTATAGTTCTTATAGGAACAGAGAAAATGGGTGTGACATACAGGTGGACAGACAGACAGACTTAAGGGTTCCATTTTTTGCCATTTGGCTACGCCCCAATAAATGTGCCATCACTCAAAAATGATACTACTGAACCATGCTAATATTTTGATATTAGCATGGTTTAGTAGTATCATCTTTTATTAAGGGAGTATATTTTATTGTGTGAAGGGTCCATAACACTGGTTTAATTTTTTATGACACATTCTATGTACATTATGGTTTGGTAATAAATGATGAGTATTAAGTTCATTTATGTAAATGTAGGGCTGAATGCTTGGGTGCCAAGTGCTCAAGATGGGATTCTGCGGGCCACATTTTAGTCAGGGGGATGGCGGGCCTCAGGTTGCGGAGGGGATCCTTTCTCGCGTTCCAGGCTATGTATTGTGTTGACACGGGGCCCGAGACGAGACTGGATCCATGGACGCCTGCATTTTGCGGCGGGAAATGGGAACCTTCAGGTCCTTCTTGAGGAGCTCGTTCTGCACCGTTCCAGTGAATTGACCTAGTCTTCATCCGGGCGCTCTGCACCCTGGCCTCAAGAGGGGTTCTGGTAGAACACATGTTTGTGGCGGGGCGGCGACCTATTAGGTGCAGGGAGGGGATACTTTCTCGCGTACGCTCTGTTACGTTGGCAACGTGGGCCTGAGATTATATCCAGGGGGGCCTTTTTAGTGGGGGATGACAGGTTCTCCTCTAGGCTTGTGGGGGAAGGACTTTGGCGTGGGATGACGGGGAAATACATCCGTGTGTGGCCCAAAGCAAGTGTCGAATCTGAGTGTTCGTGTCTTGCATTGCACTTGGTCCATGAGATGGATGGAAATCATGTCACTGATCGCACCTGACGACGATAGTCGATTACGATTGCTGAACCCGTCACATCCATACCAGTAGAGAAGGGTGATCAGTCGGGGTTTTTAACTGACACAACAAGTAGGAAAGAAAATAATAATAATATTTTTCTATAAATTTTTTATTAGTGTCTGGTTCAGGTTGTTGTGTGAGCAGAACCCAAAGCGCTTTTTGATAGTGATCTTTGTCTGGAGTATTTGTCTTCTGGTGAGAAAGCGAGCTGAAAATATCTATTATTTTTGTTAATCTTTAAATGCAGGAACCAACACAAAAGAAAATACTCAGTATGGCGTTATAATACCTAACCACTCCCGTTTACGTAAACTTTAGAATTTTATTCTTGAAAAGTTGTATTAGTTTCTGCAGATTAAAACTTCACAGATTACATGTTGTATCATTACCAAAAAAAAATGAAGATCTAGCCGACCGTAATGATACTAAGACGAGCCGTTATTTTACAAGACAGTTAGTAGGTGCAGCTGTTGGAAAAAAATATTTAAGCATGATTTATTACAATTTTTATTCAATCTAGAAGAAAATTAAATTTATACAAATTTAGATTACCAAAACATAAATTGTTTTAACATTTGGAGGTTTGTTAGAGAATAATATTATTAAGATCATGTACCTGGATGTGCAGATAATGTTGGTTTCCACTGGATCGATGGTCTGAAAATAAAAAACATTGGAAATTGAGGTTATTACTTGTGTACTTCGTTTACATTAAAACTAGCTTGCCAACATACGGAAAGGTTGTACTGTCGTTCTCCGTTTTCATTCAAAAAATATCTCAAATACATTTTCAGTTGATTTATGAACCACTTTATAATAAAAGAAGAAAAGCACACGCGTTGTGATTGTGAATATTTAATTTTAATAATGACAGTGACAGCTGTTAGTTTTTTATTCGTTTAACTTGAAACGGGCTAAGGCCATAATACGGACTCGTCCTAAGTATGTTATTTTTACTTCATTATTGATAAAATGAATATAAATGATTGATGCATTCCCGCCCTTCCCGTAAGTTCCAATTTAACATCTGATCGTCAAAATTTTCATTTTATGAATCTGGAATCAGTGAATACCCCGAAGTTCTTAAGTAAGACCAAGGTAATGCAAGTACATGCTGAGAAAGATTGTGATGATCTAAGCAACCCGAAGATATTGTGTTCTTAGCACACGAATCAGCAGTTGCATTTCCAGCAATGGCTAGGAATCCACGCAAGGAACGTACGCCCAAAAAATGTCCGAGCCGCTTGACCAACGACTATACAGCCTTAAGCTAGTAGTCGTTGCAAGACGTGAGCGTTATTCACGTCACTAGTTACAGTAACCGGTTATGCGATGTAACTACCTAGTTTCAAGTCAAAATGAAAGTAGTGATTTGTGTACAGCGTTCTTCGGGCGAGCTTCGTCGCGCGTGTCATAACGTTACATTACATTTGTTTTGCATCGCGCTGAACCGAATGTCAGAGTGAGAGAGATGGCCGATCGAAACTTTCCTTTAAATTCAAGTGAACACTGTTTGTAATTAAATAAATTGAATGGCTCGCAATTCCAGGTAGCCATCATTTCAAAATTTAAGTAAATAAACAATTTAATTTGTTTAGTTCGTTTACCTTACCTACTCATGTATAATTTTGAATACTTTCTTCCGAAAATTATTTATTTTGGCTTTAGTTATTTTAATGTTTCGTAAATTTGATGCAACGTTTATTCATAAATATAAATAGTGTGATTGCATATATAAGACTAAATAATATGTAAAGTCAGTATTTATAAAAAACACTTTTATAATATAAATTTAATGCAGAATCCAACATAAATATGTATATATTTAATGCAGTCAGTCCAAAGCCTGAATAAAGCATGCTCAGAAGTTAATTTATTGATTTAATGAAAAAAGCTAGTTACAAAAATCACTAGTTGTAAAACTGGTGACGCCAACTAAGTTACGTTACATTTCTCGAAAATCATGTAACGACCAACATGTATATTAAACGCATAATATGTGTATAATGCGTTTATTATACATAATAGTGCCTATGCCGTTATGCTTAGAAATATTATATGAAACGCACTAGTCGTCGCGCTTGACACATATATAATATGGGTACGTTAAAAAAAATTTTTTGAATTTCAGTTCAGTGTATGGGGAACCCCAAAATATATTAATATTTTTCCAAGTTTCTTATTAAAACCTAGTAGCGGTTTACAGAATACATATACATACAAAGTTCGAATAGTGTAGTGCTTATAGTTTTGGACAAAAAAGTGGTTGCGATATTCGGACGGACGGACAGACAGACAGACTTCACGAATCTATAAGGGTTCCATTTTTTCCCATTTGGCTACGGAACCCTAAAAACAAAGTAGTTATATGTATATTGTTTGGTAGGCGTGTGAGATTGGTAATCGCACACTGCACTACCCGCCAAGACTATGACTTATTCCGTTGCAGAGTAAGTGGACTGTATAACTTTTTCTGTTGGTGGCGGAAACTATTATATTGGACAGAACAGACCATCGATTAATAAATATTCGAACAATCGTATAGTCGAAGCAGCGTTTGTCGACAAAAAGTTGTTTCGAACAAAAGTCTATTCGCAAAATCGCTCAGTCGAAGCAACGATTGTCGACAAAAAGTTGTTACGATCAAAACACTATTCGCATAATCGTTCAGTCGACATTCCGTTCATTGCACATACGTCTGTCGATCAAAAATTACGGACCCCAAAATTATTCCTATTGAAGTATGCTCGTGCTTTTGATTTTGGACCCATTTAATGACGCTTTAGGGTCAGAATCGTAATGCATCATTATATTATGTGTAAATATAAAATGACGTGTCAGAGTAATATGTGTCATGGGCTCGCTGGGCCTCCCCCATGGGTCTCACCCGGTGGGTTAGACCACGGTTCCGTAATACTTCAATAGGCATAATTTTGCCGCGGACACTTTTTCAGCGAGATTGTGCATCTATAAGTTAGTCTATTGTTTATCTAAGACCAGACTCCAAAACTGTTACAGGGGAGTATGATTTTCAATAGTAGACAGAGAAAATATTTTGAATGCAATGAAATAGTATAATGAACAATGATATTCTGTATATATACTTTTTTACATCATTGAATATGATGTAGCTTTCAGCCGTCAAGATTTTTTTCTTTAAATATCAGACCTGTAATTTCCTGACGGGGAAATGAAGTATTATGTCGTCAATTTTGTTATATTTATTTTTTTGTGAAATCTTTGTGATAATGTGTAATAATGGTGGATTATTAACTTATTAACCATTTAATGTCCGTGATCAAGTGCGAGTAATGGCAAATGAAACGAAACAGTACAACGGTCACTTTGAGTTCTCTCAAGAAGTTCGCGTAAGGTTACAGAAAAGGGTAAATAAGGAAGGGAATTCATCTATCATCCATCATCATCATGACCATCACCCATTTCATCAATAGTTACAAATAAAATATTAATGACGAGGTAGTATTATCTATGATCTTAGCCTATTCCAAATGCAACGAATGAAAAAAAAGGGCAGCTGTCATTGCCATTGTATTGTCAATGTCAATTTTATTGTCAAAATTATCAATCAAAATCGAATCAACTTTAATTTTGTTATCAACAACATTTTTTCAAGAAATTTTTTGTTACATTTCCAGTGTTTTAGTTATTCTATGGATAGGGAATATATTTAATTTATGAGGCGCTTTTTAAAAAGCTTATTTTATATAAATATACCTAAAATGGCTTATTTACCACCACGAAAGATTTCGTCCTCAAGTAGAACATCAAAACAAGACACTTCTCCTCTACAAATCCTCTTACAAATGGGATTTCCTAGACATAGGGCGTAAGTTTTCTTTTATATGTTACGAAATAATACTTTGTCGAAAATAAGTATGTCATAGTTGAATGACGTTTTCCCGACTGCCGCAGGAGTGTTATGTTTTTAAGGATATGTTTTAATGTTTAAGGTTGAAGGCATTAGCGGCAACTGGCAATCGTAGTGTCCAACTAGCTTCCGATTGGCTTTTAACGCACGTGAACGACACACATATTGACGCTAATGAGCCCCGCGAGTATATTTTTTATGCAAGCCCCACTGGACCACTACTAGCACAACTTCTGGAATTTTGGGAGAAATCAAAAGATGTTGCGGGATGGAATGGAGCTCATAACTTTCCCCCTCATATTACCTTAGTCTCCTTTTTTAAGGTATATTTGCAAATAATTTTATGTACAAATATAGAGACATTTTCTTTAAAGTTCATAACAAAATTACTTTTATTTTTATCATTTAAATGGCTTGTTTGTTGTTAACAATATCTTATATATCAGTAATTTATTGTTATATTTTTACTTTATCAATTATTTTAAATGCAATATGTGCTATTGTGTAAAACTATATAATATTTGCCTAGGCACCTGATGAAACATCATTGCAAATTGCAAAAGCAGTGAAGCATGTTGTGGAAAGTGTTGGTGATCCACCCAATGCGCCCCTTAAGTTGGAACCATATATTTCTCATAATTTCATGGGACTGTTTGTGTCTGAAGAGCATGCAGAGTATCTTAAAAAGATTGCCATCCAATATGTGAAGCTTGTATCATCTGCATGTATGTATATTCCTTTTTTATATTATCGTAAGACTAGCAGGCTAAGTGGGAATTTTGTGGACACATAATGACATATTTTATTTGTACTTTTAATAATGAAACTTAGCTAACCATATGTCATAACAGCTTTCAAGTTTCCATCCTAAGTTTAAATCTCAACATAATGAATTATTACTTTATATTGTTAATCCAGGAAAACCAGACATATTAATAAAATAGAAAACAATAAAACACTAAGCCAATATAAGGTATTCATGTAAATAAAGATGGTAAAGGTATTTGAGAAATATGACTGATTGATGTTTTTGAATACCTGGATTTATTCAAATTAATATGACAAATCCACCTTTTACACAAAAAGCACACACATATAAACTTCTAAAATTCCCTACTACAATTAGTATTGGTTGCTGTTTAGTTATGCTTTAACATAATATAATTGGATGGTGGGACAATTTTTTTAGGATGCACTAAATGCATGATAATTTTAAACTCCGCATTTTAAAAGTATCTTAAACAGTAATGTTTTTTATATAGGTAATTAAAATAATACATTTATCCTGATTCTATTTTGAACAGTGGGTGTAACTGTGGATACTTATGAACATTTGGATGCATTGGGAACATGTTTCCCATGGTGTGCCATGCCACAGGAGAAAACTTATAAATGTAAGAGTGGCTGTACTGTAATAGTGTCTGTTGTAAATTAATATATGTTATTTCATCTAATTATACATTTGTTTATTTGCATGTCGTAGGCTTGAGTAATGGTAGAAGATTGATGAGCATGCCCATACACAATCATTAAGGTAATTATTATTTGCTTAAATTCACTAATTTTATTATTAAAATTTATTTTTTTAAAAGGTATGGTGTCATACCACCCCAATAGGACAGGTAAAAAAGTTGATGTCTCGGATTTCGATAATTTTTGGTAATATTATACATACCTATGTATGCCCATTACACCATTTTGAAATTTCCACATGTGAGCGGTGTATGGTATTTTTGACAGCCATTATTCAGTATAATCAAAACATAATGCTACGATTTTAATATTGGGTTATATAGAGCATGTGACAAGCTTTATTTGTTAATTGTGAATCTTGAGTTTTTTTTTGTATTTTTATTTTGTCTGTTTTTTGTCTAAATATTACCAATTTTATGTAGATAATGTCTGCCAAGTTACATAGTGGGCAAGAAAATGGTTTAGGAAATAGAACGAATTACGTGCCGGCCGGCATCGAGCGTGCGGCCAGCGCTCCACTGCTCATGCCACGCTAGGTCTCGGTTTCAGTTATATATCTGTTGCCGATAACAATATTGGGCAAAAACAACCAAAAAAATAGTGTTTTGCATAGGAGCCTCAAATATTTATTTAATTCTTGTGTTTAGTATTCGTTGTTGTATCAATTATTTATAGTGGAAACAGGTTAATTTTACTGAAAATTACCGTTATAGATACCACAAACCGCTCATACTTCATATAGTAAAAATATTGAGTGTCAGGCCGAGGGAATACACAGGTATAATATCACCAAAAATTATCGAAATCGGAGTCTTTGATCTGTCCGTTTGGCGTGGAAAGCCAAATCGATTTATGATTCTACATCAAATGAATGGCCGTATGCCATTTATTTGATGTAGAATTATAAATCTATCATCAATTGTTTCTTTGAAAAATATTTGACTCAACACATTTTTACTTTATTACTCTATCTTGTGAGCATCAACTTCAAAATTTTTGTTATCATTATACAAGAGTTAGTTGCAGTTTGTCAAATACATGCCATTTTTGTGTTATAGATGTTTTACTCAATCTTTTCTAGATTTACTTCTAGTACTACAGCCAATTAAGTTCAATGCTGTACAAAGGCTTCCTTCAATGACTTTTTTCTTTGATAGTTATACTGTAGCTCGCCATGTTTTGGTCCAGTGTGTGTTGGCGGCTTGCTAGATCCTTCATAGGTCTAATGTAATTTGTTTTGTAACGTGATTAATAAGGAGAATAAAATTAGGTGGCCAACAACGTGACGGTAATTTCTAAGCAAAAGTTAATTGTAATGAACTTATCATATCAGAAGTACATAGTTACAATATAGATGAATAAAATTCTACTAACAATTCAGCTATTCACCTGGAGCCACACGTGAAGTCTCTGCATATAACGTTGGCGTACCATTTCGACGTGGCCGCCTACGAAACCCTTAAAGGGTTGGTGGAAAATCTGCAGCCACTGGACCAGTCTAGTTGGGAGCTGCGACTATACTCCAGGGATCCTCGTTTCGCCAAACACCAGGTTTGTTTAACGCTTAATGAGTTAATTAGAAGCTAATGAAAGCCTATCATGTGGCATATAGCTTTTGGCCGCGTCTATCTGAAGTATACTACTTTAAACTACTTTTAACCAAAAATTGTAAAAAAGACAACACATTTTAAATTTAGTTCCTACCCTTAAATTTTTATTAAAGTCATCATCATCAGGTCATTAAACGTCCCCACCAAGGGGCACGAGCCTACCCGTATAGGGTGATTAGGCCTTAGTCGTCCACGTGGGCCAAGTGCGGATTGGACGACTTCAAACACAACCTTCGAATCTCTTCGCAGGTGTGCATGAAGGTTTCCTCACGATGTTTTCCTTCACCGTAAGAGCGTCGGATAACGTACATATATTTTCGAAAATTCGTAAACACATTGGTACGTGTCGGGATTTGAACCTCAGCCCTCCCGGTAGGAAGGCGACAGTCCACACGATTGAGCCACCGACGCTAACCACTAGAAATTCAGTCCCAATTAATCAACCAATCTTGGTTTGATTCTTGAACACTTTTTTTTAAAAAGTAGATAAATTCGAAGCAACGGGCCAAACCCAAGCTTAGGTCTTGATTATTTAAGCTACAAAAATGCGTCAAATCAAACTAATTTGATTCTATAACAAGCACATAAATGGCTCATGCACAATTGCCCCTTGCACAAACTTAGTGCGGAAACAAACCCCAATAACGGAGAACCTGTTCAATAAAAAAAAACATTGAAGCACATAAATAATCCTTGGAGTGCAATTAAACGTCCTTTATTTTTTGTATATAATTATGGTTGTTACTTGAAAAAAAATCGTCTAGAGTAGGTGGTGAGTGACAATGGTATTCTACTCTGCCCGCACCACACAGCAAACACTTTATTTTTTGTTAATATAAATTTAAACAAAGAAATCAATCGCGTAGCGTCCCGGAGCTACCTGTTGTTGCGTATGCGCCGGAGGGGATGATTCGTGGCAACCAATAGGTTCTCGGCGTTTGTAAAGAGTAGGGTTGAAATAGGGATAATGTCCATATTGCTTGCGCCTCGAGTTGCACATCTGGACCGTTTTGCAAAGTCTTGTCATAATATGTTAGTAACGTGTTTGTAATTTGCTAGAAATAAGTAATTGAGATAATTCAAAACATTTGGGTGTACCGTACCAGAAAGGTATAAGCTTATAATATTTAATATTTATTCATATTGGGAAATGTATATTTTGGTATAATATTATAAGGAGACAAAAAAAAAGCTGATTTTGCTTATTGAACTAGCAAAAACGCACATATCGGCGGGTACTTTTATCGGAATAACAACCAAAAAGTTTTCATTTGCTAAGTTTCTTTCATTTTATTTATCAAAGCGATGAGAGTTAATATCTCGTGCTGTACTTTATATTGTAATTTGTTTATGTAATGGAAACTATATTTTTCACTTAAATAAGAGTAAATTGCCAATTGTGTTTATTTTACGCAGGAGGTTAACAATACTTGTTTACAAAAATAATATCAAATTTCGCGTAGCTTGCTTGAGTATCTTCACTGTCCTAAATAACAGTTGGAGGTTGTGTCATGTTTTTGATATATTGATTCTCAGTTGTTTGTGGTTGAAGGATATTCGATGAAGCCTGTAACTTATTGTGCAGGTGCATAAAGTGACGCAAAGCTACGAGCCGAAGGCGAGTGACGAGCTTGAGCTTGTGCTCGGTGACTACGTGTACGTGGAAGACAAGGAGCTGGTGAGCACACCGGACGGCTGGGTACACGGCACCTCCTGGCTCACAGGTACTACTACTATTCAACATATCGCAGTCCACTGCTGGACTCCCCCATTTTGCGCCAGATATCCCGGTTTTCCGCTTTTTTCATCCAGTCTCCACCAGCGACCTTTCGCAAGTCGTCGGAACATCGGGCCGGAGGGCGTCCTACGCTACGCTTGCCAAGCGAACCTCTGAACTGCTACAGCTCAGTAAACCCAAGTCAGGGTTATTGTAAGGGCACTGACTGGACACTGCAAGCGAAAGGTCAGCTCCACAATAGCTCCTAATAACTCTCATAATATGATTAGCACCAGATGAGCGAATTAACCGCCCGTTCTCTTTATGACATTTAAAAATTATGGAAAATGTTTTCATCATCAGTCTATCTCGACACGCTGCAGGGAACATGTCTTTCCACACAGCATAGTCATAGAGAATTTCGCAGTAACTCACTACGCGGGCCCAATGTGGATTGGTGGGTATCAAAGACTACCATCCTAACTCCGGATTATGCAGCAATCTGAACCCAATGCTCACACCACTAGACCACGAAGGCAGGAAAATGTGTAAGTGAATTAAAGCAAATGCAACTGTCTCATCAGCAGAATCATAAACTTGTGTACAGATATCATCATCATCATCAGCTCATTAAACGTCTCCACTGATGGGCACGAGCCTACCGGTAAAGGGTGTTTAGGCCTTAGTCGTCCACGCAGGCCCAGTGCGAGTTGGACGACTTCACGCACAACCATTGAATCTCTTCGCAGGCGTGCGCAGGTTTCCTCGCGATGTTTTCCTTCACCGTAAGAGCGTCGGATAACGTACATATAATTTCGTAAACACATTGGTACGTGTCGGGATTTGAACCTCAGCCCTCCCGGTAGAAGGGCAACAGTCCACACTATTGAGCCACCGAAGCATAGATATCGATTTAGGGTAAATCAAATTAAGCTATTGACAAGTAGTTAATTTAACAAACTTATAAAAAAATGAATTAAATTTACTTTGACGATCCATTGTACGTAATTTTATGTGTTATGAAAAACACCCATACATAACATTAAGTTATTGTCTGATAGTTATGGCTCGATTCATGCATAGGTATGAGTAATTAATAATTGTATGGCAGTGAATATCCTGGGTTAGAGACACTCCTATCTATAAGAACGTTATTAATGTTTTATTGAGTTCGTGTCTTTCATGAATAACATCGTCGACACGCAGGTATTCTTTTATTTGGTATAGAGTAATTTAAAATTTATAAAAATGTTTCAAGTCTATTTTGAACTTATTAAACAGTAATAATAATTGAATAATATAATATTAGTTAGTATTCTTCTTTATAATATTTGGTGTACTCTTTTGTTTAGGTAAATGTGTTCGAAATTCGAAATATGTGTATGTGTGCTGTCACTGCATTTAGAACACTTTTTGCGATTGTTTTGTGAGCATATCACGAATCCACGAATACTTTTTTACATCATTGTGCCTATTTAAGATATTAAATCTTGCAACATCTCGCCACAATATTACGTATGCGATAGCACATAGCACGCTGTATCTTATCAGTAACGCGCCAGTCCGCAACTATGACTCGTACCATCAACTGTTTGCGTTTGTTGAACTGCAATTTTGGAGGTCAGTGACATGGACTGAAGAGTTTTGTGTAGTAGTTGTGGCCGTTTTGCCGTCAATCAGTCTGTGTAAACTACAGTTGAGTTTTATGGTGTGTTTTTGTTTGCTAGATTGTGATATAATTAAAGCTATTAATAGCGTTCTAGTTTTACATTAAACTCGTCTAATAGGTGTCATTGTTTTGTTAAGTAGACTTTGTTTACGGAATTAACAGCAAAAGAAAAACTGTCTAATATGTTTATTACACTATTATTTAGCATGGATTGAGTTATGAAGGGTTTTTAAAGCAGTTTTATATTTTCTTACGATGAAATACCTATTTGAATTATTATTCAAACGACAAAGTACATAGTGCAACGTAGTATGTCGTCAATTAACTTTAATTTATATGAATCTCTATAGTTTAATATTTGTGTTAATCTCTTAATAAATAGATATTATTATAAATGTTTTCTCGCGGGGAGACTCAATGAAAGTGGCCGAGCGATTTTTCCCAGTTTGTTTAGGACATTGCAGGTTGAATCACCTGATCAAAGAAAGATGATTCCCGTCCTTCAGTGGTCTCGCTAAGTCGTCTGTTCCAAGCTATAATCTTAGAATAGTAGTCGTTAACAACCCCCACTCAGCATTCGCCCGCGTGGAGAGTCACGACGGCCTAATCTTCACATAGCTATGCTCTACGGGTGGCCTGTGCCCTGCAGTTGGGCGATATAGGCTTATGATGATGATGTTTATTTTTATAGAGATGTGAAAGAATTTACAATCATGATTGACTTGCTTTACAGTTATGTTTTGATGACTAAGCATATAGTTATATCGCTTGACTTTTGATAGCGATATCTTAATCTAATATGTCAGATTCAGCTGTTAAATATAGGGCTGTCGTATAGTTGTTTATATATTAAAGACTGTTTTTGGTATTTCTGTAATATAAAATGTAGATACTTATTATTTTAAATTTAGAAGTTGACAGATATTTGGACAGATTACTCTTTAGGCATTTGAATGAAATTAATAGACAACATTAAATAACTGATACAGTTGAGTTTAACCTACGAGTATGTATTTAAATAAGCTCTAATAATCTAGCACCAGGTGTAGGTACCTATATATGCTTTATTTTAACACTTACTTTAACAGCCCGTGACAGTCCACTGCTGAAATTAGGGTAGGAAGGAAATAAAATTAGAATTTTGCCATAATCTCCACTCTTGCGGGTTGGAAAAAAAAGGTTAATCGTAGTAAGAGAGCGCTGCTCCCAATTATCTGCTCAATGTTTTGTTCTTAAGACACCCAGTAAATTACCGGGTAATAAGAGACCTAATCGGGCACGACGACTTACGAAAGGTCGCTGATAAAGTATGAATGACTAAAGTAGAGAACCAGGATATTTGTCATCCAATGGGTGAGACCTATGTCCAGCAGTGTACTGCAATAGGTCAAAAAGAGATCAGGACACAAATGATCGGATGTAAGTGGTTCTAACATAGTTACCTACATTATTGAAATGGTCGGTTATGCACCTTTTGAGATCCAAGTTAATCTCACCTGCTTGGGCCCTATCCTGCCCGAATAGCGAACCAGGCTCTGGAAACCTTCCAAACCACTTTGATTCAAAGTATAGAGGGCTAAGGCTCGAAATCTCTCAATGACTAAAATCATTGCCTGTCTTTATTCCAACTTTAAACAAGTTAAAAAAAATTATAATGTTGACTAAGTATGTAATGGCAGGCCTGACAAATTGAGTTGAGTTGAGTACCTTAAGACCCGAAGGTAATAGACGTTGTCTTTTGTTTTGTCATTGTTCTAAAAAGTCGCCAGCCCTGTGCTCAAGTCCATATATTTGCTTTTTTAGGTGTCTCCGGGTACCTGCCCGCAGTATACACCCGACGCACCGCCGAGTCTGACGCGTGGACTTTGCATCGCGCTTTCTCACTGCGAAACAACAACAGTAAGCACATGGATTTTTTATTTTGTTTTTAACGCTTTTTGTACGCCGCTTTTTGTTGATGTCAAGGATTTACTAGATCAGTTTGGTAATCTTGAATCAACGTGAAGTTTTTATTGTTTGAATACATCTAGGTTAGATACGTAAACAAATATCAGTGTTTATTGTACAGACAAATCAATTCCTGTTTACTATTCTTGCTTTTGATAACACAATCTTGTATTAGTTCTAAAGTCCTTCTAATATTTGCTGTCTTCTGATATTTTCTTCTATATAGTAATCTTTATTTGTTTCCCGGCTGCTTGTATATAATAGTGAGTGAATAAACGAGGACTTATTGTCAATTATATAGAATAACATAAATAATTAAGTAATACATTCATAAAGTATATATTTTTCTTTTCGAAATTTGAAAATACTTCTGAATATGGATTTTCTTAGTTTATCAATAAAAAGTGTAACTAATACTAACTTTTGATATATATCAAAGACTCGCTGAGGGTAACTGTCCCCCACTCCCCACAAACTATTCCATTGTCTTTCCGCGATAAGTCGTTAAGTGGAAATAAGCAAAATAAGGGTACCTAATGTTCGCAACGGAGCTTATCGTAATGTTACTGGCGTTGGCAGGCGCGGAGTCCCGCTCGGAGTCGGGCTCCACGGACGGCGAGATGTCGGGCTACCCGCACGAGGACGCCGCCATGTTGGCGCACGAGAAATCCGAGGAGTTCTACAGGGACTGGGGCTCTTATTGGGAGAAGGTGGAGCGCGAGAAGATCCAGGGCATACTGACCCATGGTATGGTTATTTATTTTGTCAACTTAATTATTTATCCACGGTTATCCGTTTGCCTATGGGACGCAGTACTTAAGAAAATCTTTAAGCGATCTTTTGTGGCAACAATTTAATTTCTGTTATGTCGATTCACTTAGGTATATTTCAATGACAAAGCAATTATAAATGGGCTCTAAGTAAATTCAAGTGCAAAATGAAGCGGCTATTCACTTTCTTATCTGTGCAATTAAAGATAATATCTTTCGTCCTTATAATCGCGATGTTGTGATTTAGTGATAATGTTAAGGTTAAGTGGTTTTATTTGTTTATTTCTGTGATAAATATAACCCTACACGATAAACATTCATTGCCAGGAACATGCTTGTGGTCTTTTTATTTAGTAAAAATATAAATCCACTATTGTCTTAACGCTTTTCCCCGATGTGGCTAATATGTAAACACTATAATATGAACCTCATAGACTCACATTAGAGTTCAAACCATTGAATCTTAAAAAATACGTTATGCCTGTCAAAGAGTTAAATTTTGCGATTCGTTCACATTGAACCAAAACAAATTTCAGGGATTAATTAATTCGCTATTTCTCTGTCAACCTATTACAGTCCAATGCTTCACACGATCTATCATTAAATTAACCATGTATTAATTTTCCTTACTCAAAAATTTTGTGACCTTCGACTGGTTACTACCAATTTTCAAGAACATGGCTTCGATTCATTACAGTCTATTTATTTACGCAAATCATTTTCATACCGCCACTGTATTTTTTAAATTGCTGAGCGTTGGTTGAATTACAAAAAACTCATTGAGAGCTATTTGTTTAAAATGAAGTCACAATAAAATCCAAGGGTTTAATATATTTTCCAGATATGGACCGGAAGAACAATACCAGTAACGGGAAAGGCGAAAGTGAAACTGTGGGCAACACTAGGGTAAGTGTTGAATATTTACTTAAAATCCTGTTCCAGTGTGATGCAGACAAGAATACAACTGTTGCCACTCCTACTCATACCGCTGGATTCGTAACAACTTATGGTTATAATCTTACTGTTTATGCAACAGAACCTGCTAATTGTAACCTGCCTTATTTCCTGATTGTCCATATATTTTTTATCGCGACTAGTATCACTCTTTTAGCATACCCTTCCCACGCACTTGTTGCTCCTTCGGAGTTACGAGAGAACATGGGTGGCATTACTACTTACAATCAGAAGAGTGGTCAGGAGACCAATTTATATTTTTTATTAATATGTATGCAGACTAGGAAGTCTGCATACATATTAATAAAAAATCCTTACTCTGCTACTCTATGCCACTTTCACTTACCAGGCTGTTTGATTGGCAACATACTTTACTTTAGAAAAAAATATGTTTTTAAACAATTAATGAGAGTCTGGGTCATTGGTGTGGATTGTTTGTTGCCTTCCGATCTAGAGGGTGCAGGATCAAATCCCGCCACGCACCATAATGTATTTCCGAATTATTTAAATTTTATGTAGTTTTATCCGACGCTCTGGCCTGCGCACGCCTACGAAGACATTCAAATGGACCACTAAGGCCTATACCTACACCCTTTACGGGTAGGCTTGTGTGGGTACGTTTAATGAGCGGATGGTGATGAAACAATTTATACAGCTAAGACACTAGTATAAATCGTTAGTAGTAGCTCATCTGATAATCGATTTTTCCAGGAAAATGACACCGTAAGCGAGAACAGCGATCAGCGCTGGGTGTTCGCGTTGAGGCACGGCGAACGCGTGGACTTGACCTACGGCAACTGGGTGGACTTTTGTTTCGACAAGAACGACACGTACATTAGGAAAGACCTCAATCTGCCGCTTACGCTCGGGAAAAGGTACAGTAGTCAGAATTATAGTCGAACTCGCTGACCTGGCGAACTTAGGCTCGTCTTTGAAATCTTACCTATATTTTGACGCCAAATTCATTGGTGATAAACATATTATAATCCCAATTTGAGTATATGTTTGTGCCAATTACATATTTATTTTTAAAAATTCTTTTACGCCGCTTTTAGTGTAATGGTTGTGACATTGGCTACTACATCAAGGGTTTCGGGTTTGATCCTCGGGCATTACAAATATTTGTGTGCATGAACATGTCTGTTTGTATTGGTCTTGGTGTTTCTATGTAGAATATGTATGTATTTACAAGAAAAAAGTATCTTTATCCGTAGTTTAGTACCCACACTACAGGCTCCACGCTTAATTTGGGGCCAGATGGTGCTGTGTGAATGTCAGTAAATAATAATGATAAATATGTAAATATCTACTGACATACACACAGCGCTATCTAGTCCCAAACTAAGCATTAGCCCGTAATAAGGGTTCTAAACAACGGATAAACATACGTATATACATTTTTTTGTTAATACATACATATTATACATAGAAAACACCCAAAACAAACAGACATGTTCATGCACACAAATGTTTGTAATGCTCGGAAATCGAAACCTTGGTGTATTAGCCGACGTCTTGACCATTACACCAGATGATAACAATAGGGTCGTCTATTTGTGTGGAGATTATAGGGGATCATCATCATCAGCTCATTAAACGTCCCCACCGAGGGGCACGAGCCTACCCGTATAGGGTGCTTAGGCCTCAGTCGTCCACGCGGGCCCAGTGCGATTTGGACGTCTTCACACACAACCATCGAATCTCTTCGCAGGCGTGCATGAAGGTTTCCACACGATGTTTTCCTTTACCTTAAGAGCGTCGTCGGAGGATTATAGTGGATATTTATTTATTAAAAATGCCTATAAGTGTGTGATCGTGTGTGCGTGTTGCGTCAGGGCGGGCGGGTCCCAGTCGTACGCGCGCGACTCGCCGCTGACTCGCGTGGGCCGGCTGCAGGCGTACCTGGTGGGCGAGGGCATGCGCCTCGCCAACGTCACCCTGACGCATGTGTACGCCTCGGCCGCGCTGCGGTGCGTCGACACAGCGCACGAGATGCTGCAAGGTTCTCTCTTCAACCTATCGCACTCCACTGCTGGACATAGGTCTCCCCCTCCCGCCAGACATCCCGCTCCTCCGCTTTTCTCATCCAGCTTCCACCAGCGACCTTTCGCAAGTCGTCGGTCCACCGGAGGGCGTCCTACGCTACGCTTGCCAAGACGCGGTCTCCACTCTAGAACTCGTCAGCTCCAACGGCCATCGGTTCTACGACATACGTGGCCGGCCCACTGCCACTTCAACTTGCTGATTCGGCGGGCTATGTCGGTAACTTTAGTTCTCTTACGGATTAAATCATTTCTGATTTTATCCCTAAGAGAGACTCCAAGCATAGCTCGCTCCATTGCGCGTTGAGTGACTTTGAACTTGTGAACCAATCCCGCAGTCAGTGTCCATGTCTCAGCTGCGTATGTTAGCACGAGTAGGACGCATTGCTCAAAGACTTTTGTCTTTAAGCAATGTTTGTGGCTTGGAAATAATAATAATAAAACAATAAATAATCCACTGAGATTCACACAACGCTGTCTAGCCCAAGTTAAGCGTGAAGCCTGTATTATAGGTACTAAACAACGGATACTTATTTTTTTTAAATACATACATATTAAACATAGAAAACACCCAGACTATTACAAACAATAATGACCGGGAATCGAACCCGGAAAACTTGGGTGGGTATCAAAACTTAGATATAAAATTATGACGTCACTCACGCCATTGTTGTTGGTACGCAAAGCTTATGAACTTTGTATTAAAACTATAATAAATGTTGCGTTTATCAAAATGGTGGCATAGAAAAAGTTGCTTTGAATTGTACTTACTTAGGCATGATGACTGGGTCCTGGATTCGTAAGAATTATTTATTATTAGCAAAAATATGGGTTTAATATAACAACATGCCAACTCTCAGCTCGATAACTCATGTTTTGTACGTTTAATTCGTCTTCAAAGTTCTGCTCATTTATTTTTAGAACACCTAGGGTATTTCACATCTGTAGTTATTACAATTTAATAGGTCTTCAAGCGGACCCCAGCGTAAAGATCCGCGTTGAACCGGGCCTCTTCGAGTTCAAGAACTGGCACAGCGCCAAGGGACTGGCGCCCTTCATGACGCCCAAGGAACTGTACAACGCCGGATACAATGTTGACTTGCAGTGAGTACTAGAATAATTGCAGCCAGTGGCTGAAATTAATACGTAGACATAGAAAAACCACTTATCAGTCAAAGTTGAAGTTTGAATCACCATGATAACAAACAAAACATTTATTTCGCCATGAAAAAAATACACATTTAATGGTGAAAGAAACAATACAATGTATGTAAACGGAAATAAATAAGAGAAACGCAATTACTTTGAAAGTAGTGAAATAAAAAAGAATAAAAAATGTATATCGTTCTTTTTGTTTGGCTGTGATATTAAATATTCTCATATCAACATATATACATTAATTTTATAAATAGGTTATCGAATATAATAGAATGTCATATTTTTTAAGGTACAAACCCTACGTTAATTTGAACGTGGAAGGCACAGAAACAGTTGAAGAGTTCTATGAAAGAAATGAAAAAGTTATTCTGTCAGCTGTGAAAGAAACCGAGGAACAAGGTACTTATTATTTTAGTATTATTTTTTAAAATAACTGGTGGAAGACGTTTTGAAATAACGTATACCCGAATCCTTGAAAAAATGGAGCTGGATAGTGTTGTGGGTAGCGTTACCGGACGAATATAGTGAAAGTTATGTAACGAAGTACCAAAATAATATTTTTTTTCAGTCATGGACGAGTATAAATACGGACAGTTTGTTCGGACAGCTACATAAATGTGTCCCCGAAATGACAGCTGCTGCTTCCTATGTAATTTTGACAAATAGTTTTCGATGTTTTTGATATAATATTAATTAACAATATACTTTATCTGTTAAACAATCTGTGGCGGCCCGAGTAGTTGGTTATGGTTTAATCATATAGTCATGTGGTGTGGGAAGTCTTATGCCCTATAGTTTATTATCCAGTGAAGCTGTTAAGGCCACTTGCGGCCAACAGTGATAAGTCATTCCGAAAAAGAAGCCCTAAGTGTGATGTTATATGCTGCTTATTGGACATACATTCATCATTCCAAGAGCCTACTAAATACTGTCCAATTTAACGGCTTCGGTGCCGTGCCGCCCCAACATTTGCAAAATTTAGGCTTACAATAAGCATTTATGAACTTTAAACAATAGAAAAATAAACAATATAATTACCAAAGTAAAACCAAACAATAAATTTTAATACATGAAAAAATATCAGCAAGCTTGCCACGGGCTGTTAAAGTTATTGTATATAATAATAATAAATTGTTTATTCAGTGCCAAACACATATACATAGAAATCAAATTTTAAATCTATATCTCTTGATAGATCTTCCGTTAGAAAAGTTTTTTTTTGTGATAGGTGTACAGGACGGTGATGACGCTCACCTGATGGTAAGTGATACACCTAACCTTACCATGACAGAGCGGCATTAGAGACCAACAACTGATAGACAGTTATTATCCTCCATCAATCCCGCACTGCGCCCGTCACCCGAGACAACAGATATAGGTCTCTTATACCCCTAATTTCACTAGCTACAGTGCCCTCATCCTGAAACACAAAAGCGCATAACACTCCTGTTTCACGGAACGATATCTGGCACTGTGGCCTGACTGTGGCTTTTGTTATAGGCGGCAACGTGATATTCGTGGGGCACGCGTCCACACTGGACATGGTGTCGTTCGCGCTCCGTCGCAGCGGCAATGCCCCGTACGCGCTGAGTCCGCAGCTGGTGCGCGTGCCGTACTGCGCGCTGGCGGCGTTGCGGCCGCGCCCGTGGCGGCTGGTGGCGCCGCCCTGTCCGCCCTGCATCAACTCCAGCTCACCGAGGTTTGACTGGAACATACTGCAGTAGGCTACGGCGAGGTGGACTGAACAGCGGTAGGTGTGTCTGATTCGGAGGATATAGCAGTTGGTTATTATACAACTACTGCAGACCGATTTATTTTAAAACGAACGTTTCGATTATTATATGGGGGTAGTTTTGATATCTTTCCGATCCTGTATTTGACATTTTCGATATTCGGTATTGGTAAAAGGATAAGGTTCAATTTCGTCTGAACTAGCTGTTAAATAATTAGCGCGATATAAAGTTGAACAATTGTTGTATTTCTGTCCAAGTTTAATTACGGCGTGGACTGGGTGCACTGTACTGCAGGCAGTGGCGTGTACTCCATATATGCAAATAGGCATTGCATACCCTATCCGTGCAGACAATAAGGAAACTCGCCAACATATAAAAACTATTCACACATATTAGACCCCGCACTCATTTTGTTCTTACATCCCAGACGATTAGGACGACCATTTATTAATCTGCTTGAATTTCAGCTATCCATAATCTTTACACTTAATGGAAATGGCCATTACCCAACAACTTTGCCTATCATATAATAAGACCAAAGTTATATCAGAGATTAAAATTCTACTTTAATCGGAAAATTTCATATGCTTACATTTTAAAATAATCCTGTAAGCCAACCAACTTTTCTAAAATAGTTTTATGTTGTATACCCATAATAATGTACATTTAATTCTTTTTCTTTAGACCTCGCATCAATTTATGTGTTACAATGTAGTTAAAAATAGGTATAAGTACATTTTAACAAGATATTTTTCCATGTATTTAAGTTCATTGATAGTAGTAATAAATCTTTTGTTTTGTCTTTTTAAGTTTAAACTGTAGGTACTAATGACCGGCCTTGATAAGTAAGCCACGAGTATGTTGAAACTACTATTGTATTAAAAGTAAAACAGTTGTATTAAAAGTTAAAAATATATTTTTTAATTAACAATAATATAACGTAAGAAATGGAAGAGATGTTCACTTTTTTCATTGATTATGTTTGTAATATGTAGTTATGGTGTAATAAAGAGAAATCCTTTGCTATGACGATTAAGTTTGATCCCACTACATCATAAGAGGTACAAGTCCCTACCGTACACACTATCTAACTATAGAGGGTTTCTTTAATTCTATAGATAAAAAATTAAATTAATTAAGTTGTAATTAAATATATAACTTGTTTTATTTTTAATATTATGGAATAAAATAAAATTAATGGTTGTAAAATACACATTGGTTGTTATGTCACAATAAAATTAGTATGGAATTATATAAATCTGATTTAATTATCATATCAGTTGCGTAGCTACAAGGGCGGATCCAGGTTAGGCGCCAGGAGGGGGTCACATAGAAGTAGTCCAGTTATGAACTTATAAGGTATGTTGTTAATGTACGTTAATATAGTACTTAAAAATAGGCTCAGGGTGGGAGGGTCATGACCCCCATGACACTCACCCTGGATCCGCCGTTGCGTAGCTATCCTTGGTTAGGGCGCAAATATTTATATAATTACTTACATTTCCAAATTGTAAAAAAACACTCAAAATCATGTTATATAGCAGATCTGATTTTATTAACATACCTAGCATTTAAGATATTGTCACTGGGGGTTATTTTTGTTGAATAGTAATTTGTTATTGTGTATTAGGTACTGGTTGATATAATAATGTTTGAATATAAATCTATTGTTTTGTGCTTTAGTATTATTTTTATTGTAAGACTAAATGTTTACATAATAAACAAATATTTTTGCAACAAAGTTGTTTAATAATCCTTCAAAATGATATTGAAATATTCCTCGAATGCAACTCACGCTTATACCTCTTACGCAACACTCGCGTAAGAGGTATATGGTTCATATGTCAGAGTATTATTAATAGCAAAATATATTTTTTTGCTTACGTTTAATATAACTAAACTCGCGTGCAAGTAAATCGACTCAAGCCTCAAGTACGCATAACAAGTGATATAACTAAAAAATGCCTTATTATACCTCTATATAATGTTTTACATAATTAAAGCCTAGTAATTGAGCTTTAAAATGGTGTAAGTTGCATGAAAATCGATTCAGTAGTTTAGTAAAAAAGGTTAATGCTAATGATAATGTAAAAAATGTTGAAAATTCATACAATTTCACAGTATGGGGTTATTGTGTTTAAATGAAACAAAATGTGCGTAAGATAAAAAAATTATTCGTGTCAATATTTGGTATTCCCTCCTCTAGCTCTGATCACTGCTCTCATGCGATTCTTCATCGACCTTATCAACTTTTTAATGGATGATTGTGGTATTCGACCCCACTCTTCTACCAACGCAGTCTTGAGCTCATTGATGTTTGTCGGAGCTGGATTCCTCGCTCTAACTTTCCTTTTGAGCTCGTCCCATATGTGCTCAATGGGATTTAAATCGGGGCTGAGCGCTGGCCAATGCATAGTGTGAATTCCAACTTCGTTCAGGAAATCACGTGTGGCCCGAGCAGTGTGACATCGGGCATTGTCATGCATCAAGATGAAATTTTCCCCAATAAAGCCTTGATAAGGGACAACTTGATCCAGTAGAACATTTTCAATGTAACGATCACTGGTCAGACCTCCTCCCCGGCCTCCCCCAGGAACGAAAACAAGGTCCGTTTTGCCTTCTAAGGAAATTCCAGCCCACATCATGCAAGATCCGCCACCATATGCAACGGTTTCCACAAAGCAGCACTGTGAAAACCGTTCACCGGGACGACGGTATACCCGACCTCTCCTGTCGCTGCCATGGAGACACATCCTCGTCTCATCTGTGAACAGGACTGACTGCCATTGCTCTATGCTCCAATCCAAATGTTCTCGAGCAAAGTGAAGGCGTGCTTGACGATGAGCTGTGGTCAACTTCGGGCCTGTAGCGGGTCTTTTCGGAGTAAGGTTAGCTTCTTTCAACCTTCTTCTAACTGTCCACTGACTGACAGTCACCCCGCGAACTTGACGTAGCTCCTGCTGCACATCTACGCCGGTAAGGTGTCGATTTCGGAGAGAGGTCGAGACCAAAAACCGGTCGTCACGCTCCGAGGTGCACCGGCGTCGGCTGGTATTAGGCCTCCGAGTGAAGGCACCAGTCTCTTGAAACCTTCTGTATACTCTCGAGACAGCGGACTGACTCATATTCAAACGACGAGCGACTTCTCGCTGGTTCAACCCTTCTTGCAACAGGGCAACGACTTGAGCGGCTTCTTCAGGTGTTGTATCCATAATTTTCTTCAAATGACGGCTTTAATTTGCAGAGATGTGTTCAGGTCAACGTCTAATGAGCGACTGATAAGAAAAAAACGATTACAGGGGGTTTTATAGGGGGTTGTGTCGCGCAAGTTGTGAATAGAGCGCAGAGCAGTTTACGGGAGGTTGCGTTCAGTTGCATTCTAAGTACAAGTGTTTATTTAAATTACTGATATTATGCTACCATTTGAAAGCCTAATTACTAGGCTTTAATTATGTAAAACATTATATAGAGGTAAAATAAGTCATTTTTTAGTTATATCATTTTTATGCGCACTTGAGGCTTGAGTCGATTTACTTGCACCGCGAGTGTATATTAAATGACCTCGATGAAAGGTATAAATTAAATACTAAGTAGATATCATAAAGATTTATTTACACACAAAACTCAACATACTAACACAACTCCGAAATTGATTAGACAATTTCCATTTTTTAACATAGGTATAAAAATCCAAATTATTTAAACATTAATAAAATATAGTACAAATGAAATGCAATAAGTATCAAATATGTGAAATGAAATGCAT
>PQWD01001257.1:25185-54600 GCA_019425675.1 Leucinodes orbonalis
CAATATTAAGAAGCGGAAACACGTATATGATGAACCGGAGCTCCTTGTGTGGCAGAAATGAATACAGCAAGATGTAAACGAAAGCGGGCGCTATGAAAGGAACAACGCGGCGATCCAGGTACGCGCCCACGGGGACTAGCACTAAGCTGGGACCCAGCCCACGAGGTAGTGCAGAATACAGATACCATAGGAATGGAGAAGTCTGTTTAGTTAATTCAGGAATAATAATTATTTATATCATAATACTATAACCTTAAATTGAAATTATGTTGTTGTCATAAATATTAATTCACGCACACACACACACTAAAAGGACATATTAATCATATCTTTATTAGTTTAAACCCTATACAGAACTGTTATAGCTCTGAGTCCCAATATAAAAAAAACTGTGCAGCTAGTATGTAGTTTGTAATTATGAAATTTATAATGAATTATTGCATTCAAACTGAAAAATCTCAGACCACATCTAGCATAAGTGGGTATTAAGCTAAGCCTGCTTCCTTTCATAAAATGGATGAATTCGAATGCATTTCTATTGTAAGTAACCATGTTAAATGGAAATATAACAATTTGAACACTATCCTATTGGATGAAGCCAGGGGTATTTTTCAAATGCCTAACATACCTGACACAAATTTCACAAACTTATTGCTATAATTCATTAAAATGAACTGTCACTTCAATTAGGATACTAAAATTTTAAAAAGGATACACCCCAATTGGAGCTCTTGTTCAGGATTGTGTTGAACCAAAACACCTCTGCTTCAGGCCATAGAAGCCTCTTCCAAAATATAGAATCTATTATCACTGTTAATGCCACTAGCCCAGCACCAGCTGGTATAACAATTTTGAGTAACCTGTAAACATTTAATGAAATAACAATCATCATCACCATTTCTTATTATATGTTCCCACGGAAGGCCATTAGCCTACCTGTAAAGGGTATATAGGCTGTATTCGAAAATACATTGGTTAGTGGTGGGACTTGAACCTGGACCATCCAGGTCAGAACGCACCAATCCACACAAATGACCCACTGACGCTATAATAACAATACCTACACGTTTATATCCACTCGATCGTTTGTCATATGTGAATGGTATAATCAGTGCGCTCACCTGGTGGTAAGTGATACACCTGGCCATGACAGATGCACTGTTGAAGGAAATTAATAACTTGACAACCCACTTGGTGTAATGGTTGAGACTACACCAAGGGTTTGATCCCGAGCAGTACAAATATTTGTGTGCATGAACATGTCTGTTTTCTATTTTTAATGTGTATTTACAAAAAAAAAATGTAAGTATGTTTATCAGTTGGTTAGCACCCTTAATGCAAGCTTTAAACTTAACTTGGGGCTAGATGGTGTTGTGTGAATGTCAGTGGATATTTATTATTATTTATTAATCACAGTAGGTAGTCATTATATTTGCAGTCAACACTAGTATTTTAATATACAGTTATAAGCACATAAATCCTAATAAAAGTGTTATTATAATACCTCTCTAAAAATAATATAATTTATGTTTTACACACTTTAGTTTGTAGTAATAAATGTCAATGATAACTATCACATGTTTCTTACTATCTACTGTAATATTTACAACCACTGTTAAAATATTTGAGTAGTTTTTAAAAACTTAATTTTGCAATAGTTGTTGTAAAATTTCTTTTAAACATACCTTTTTATATGTATCTTTTTAAAATATATATCCATGATCAGAAACAGTCCAAAAAGAATGGCCAGCTCTGCTCTGAAGATTATAATTGCAGCACCGGCAGATATGAGAAACTGTTTGTGCTTTCCTGTAAACCATCCCTCAAATGCCAATAGCACTAAAAATAAATTTATTCTGTTTATAGTACCAGTTTCTACATTATTTGTAATTGGATACTTAACACAACTAATTGTTGACATATTTTTTATGATCTTTAAAAAGTAATGGTTTCTTTAAATTAGTTATTAATTTATTGACTTACCAAGAGGCAATACCATGATATTGGGTAGAAGTCGACTCATATAAAACATGAAATGGTACTGTGTGACTGTCACTAAGGAAAACCACCAAGCAAAGGTATTTCCAAACTGTTTTTGCAGTGCATTTCGGAGCCGATTCCATGACACTATTACACTTAGAGCTAAAGTTAATCGGACTGAAAATGACAGAACATTAAATTAATACCACGAATAAGTTAAATCCTTGTTACATTTAAATTTCTTTGATATGTAATTGGGATACTCACCTACATATTGCATCCAAAACTTGTTTACACCGACAATATGCAATATTCCTGCTATTGGAGCCGATAAAGCCGACAATGCGAGAGGTCCAATAAAAGTGCGAGGCACCACTCCCGGAAACTCATTGTGATCGTACTAAAAGAGAGCATAATATTAAGCATCATTCATCGATCTTATGAGTCCAAAATTAGATTTTCAGTACGCACCTGCGTAAGGTTATGACGATGATACAAAATATCATGAGTAGCCTGGATATTAAAGCTTTCTTCGACTTTAGTAAATGGACATAACAAAACATGTAAACTAGCGATTATATACAGTAACTGGACCATTTCTATCTTATAAGAGAATTAATAATTTAAATCAACCCATAGCTCGTAGCATTTCAAATGTCAATATGACATTTAATAACATCCTAAAAAAAATTTTTGAAATCAGCTGCTTGCTATATTGTTAAATAATTTCTGAACGAAATGCTTAGTTTCGTTTTGTTTCAACATTTGAGTTAACTCTACAATTGTTTGTTACTAAATTTGCCATGAAACATAGAACATCATATTATCACATCCATTCTAATGACTATCACCCAATTTGTTTTATGTGTAAATATTAAATTTAGGCAAATAGCTCAATTTAATATTACTGAGTGTCCTACTTCAATGAACAAATCAAACGCCGTTTTGACAACAATCGTCAACAATGGTGGAAAGGATTCTGTGACTGACATTTTTGGGCAGTGTTCGTTTTCTGATACGAAAAATATCAATAATGATCAATATTTCACTTGTAATAACAAATGCGATGATGTTTCTATAATATTTCGCATAAACTTGAATTAAAACCAGAAGAATGTGTGATGTTTGTTCAGAATTTTCTCAGCTATTATTGAATTGTAAGTTACATTGTTTCGAAATTTTACAAATCGCTTGTCTTTATTATGGTTTATTTGTATCCCTAACTTGTTTTAATATTGTGATTGCATCTTAACAATAGTAAGTGATTAATTTGGCCTTAATTTATAGGTGAAGCAAGATTAACCGACGATGTATCCCAATACCCAACAATTAGCCAATGTGAACTAGAAACAGTGCTGAATTACATTCTTGCCTGGCCTCAAAGGTAATATTTATTTAATACTCGACGCATTCAATTCAATCTTCAGAATTAACGTCAATTTGACTATGTGTCTAAGAAATGGTTTGGAATCATGCATTTCAATCAATATTGTTGTTGTTAGTTAAGTGTTTTTTAGTAACAGGGTAACGAAAATTATGATTCAATTATACTTTTGCTGATTTCTCTTTAAATATACATCAATTTATAAACTTTTGATTTTGTAATCATATTTAATTGTAACTTACATTGACTGTTTGTTTTAGACAATGCATGTGCTGCTACAGAGATGTGAAAAACTTTGAACGATTTTATTTAGTAGTGCAAAGTATATTATGTTTATCAGTCTGTCAACTAAAACAACTTAAAGATGATCTTGTGGAAGCAGCTAAAGCTCCTCCTCCAGAGGAGGCACAGGAGGAACCAAAGGCACCTGACATAGAACAGGATAATGCTCTTGAAGAGGGAAGTGAACAGAAAGAAGTATCCTCTGATACTGAACATGTAACACCCCCTGAATTAGAAGAACCCATAGAACCAACTGAAGAATCAGACAAAGAAAGACCAATGTCAGCCAATGAAGATTCCGAAGTGTGGTCAATGCCACAAAAAGAAAAACTCATGCACATTGTTTCTAAAATATTTCTTCTCAACTTCCCCTTGTACTTAGCTTGTAAACACTCAGCATTAAGCCGCTTAGATGACCTTTCGGCACAAGAAATATCAAATTTAAGTTCATACTGTGACTTGCATGATACAGAAATACCAGCTTATTTGTTGCGCAATGTGAGTCTCTTCTGCAAGTTAGGGGGTGTGTGTGCAATGACATCAGTGTTTGAGCAAGCTATACCAGCAACTTTGCCATTATCTATGGCTCATGCCATAGTAGCAGCAGTGGGTAATCTAAAGTTGTGGTTAAATTTTAGAGCAGTGGCACAGTTGTTTATGCCTTTGAGAAGTAAGATACTAAAGTACATGTGCAATTTGGAGGACAAAGATCTAAGAGTTCCTGCAGTTAAGTCAATGGCAGGTAAGTTTAGAGCATCTGTTCCTTTTATTAAAATATATAAATGAGAGAACATAGAAAATATTGTGTTTAGAATGCATTTCACTATAAAAATATATTTGAATATGCAATTGTGAAGCATTACATTAACTTCCATGTATATACCTGAAATATGCCCTGAACATTTTTCAGATTTCATGTGGGGTGCAGCAAAGGAGCCGATTGATGCCCCATTGGCCTTTGATGCTGATGGTCTATCGCTGGCATTTAAGTATTTCAATAGCAGCACATTAACAATGCGGTTGGCGGGAGTGGCTCAGATCAATGCTCATATTGCTGCACACAATGAGTTGTGCGCCGGAGAGCCCGTCGCCGATGCCGAGGTGGCGGGCCAGCAACTGGCCACTTGGCTGACATATAATAACATCATTGAACACCTGTTTGGGCCTAACTTACATGTGGAGGTAAGAAACTTTATTATTAACTGACTTCAGAAAAGCAGGTTATTCAACCATATATATACTTTTTATTATATGATCAGATTTAATATTTAATTGCAATAAATATTACAATAGGATATAAGATACAAGCATTATCTCATGGTGACTATAGAATGTTAACTGTGCAGGTACTTGAAGTATCCTTTCTACTTTTCGTTGCATATTTCCTGGGCTGATTGAGGAGATAGGCTATATTATAACTACATTTTTCTCTTTACCAATGCTCTGATGCCTGATAATATTAATTTCCAAAAGAGACTATCTGAAAAATCAACTTTAATTTTATGTTAAGAGTCCAGGCATACGAAACCAGTAATGAGTATCACTCTTTACTTATGGCCAAAGTTTCAAGACTTTATTTATCTATTTAAACTTAGTACACCAAACAATATTGTACAATGACCAACTTAATGCCTAGTGACATTCTCTAACAGTTTACCTTAAGGCCAAAAAAAATTACTAATTAGTACAGTAAATTATACTTTATATGTTATTATGAAAGTAGCAAAGGGATTAGGATGCAGAAAATGACTCTTCCATGCTTAACTTTTAGAACGCCAACGTCGTCTATACATGACAAGCACTTGCGTGCCCAATACGCTAACATCGTATAGATGTGACAAAAAACGGGTTCTTAGAGATGTGGTAAATATGTTTGATAAACGATAAGTGGTTACTATATTTTTCGTAGGTATTTTTATTTATTTTATGCTGTGGCGTCCAGGGCACGGCAAAGCGTTTATAGCGTGGCGTTCAAAAGGTTAAACTGAATTATACTGCCCAAAGGTGATAAAGCAGTCGCACATGATCCTGAAGTTCCTGGCGGTGGAAGGTCGAGTGACCGCCGAGCACGTGGAGCTGGTGTGGGCGGCGGCGCAGCTGAAACACTGCGGTCGGCAGGTGTACGACCTGCTGCCCGGCTTCATCAGGGCGCTGGCGCCCAAGCCGTGTGCGCATCTATACAGCTTGCTGTGTGCCCTGCCGCCCAAGGAACATACTGAACAGGTATCCACTATACAGTTTTGCCTTTATTTAATATGCTGTGTAGCCGGCCGTATAAGATATTTTACTGCTGTAATACGTTTTTTCGCTACTAGTTTTTCCAGGGTGTCAGCTAACTCCATACAACATTTTATTAAAATATTCAGCCATTTAGATGAGACGAAGTAACAGACAGTTCGTCTTTATAATGTTGTAAATAAACTCTTTGAAACTGGCTTGCTATTTTGTTATATTGACAATCCATGAAGTGTTAAGGTGTAATGGTTTCGTTCTGGGCTATTATATCAAGGGTCTGGTTTCAATCCTATGGAATTGAAAAAGTGCTATACATATTCCTTTCCAATTTTAGAGTTTAAGCTAGATTCAAATGTAGATTGCATCAATCTTATCACGCATTACAGTTTTGTCAAAAACAGTCAGTGCAGTATTTTCTGATTTCTTTATTGAAAACTGAAGAAAGTCCTATACAAACTTCCACAGACTATTTTAGGCTTTTATTTTGTTATAATAACGCTTATTTGACGTGAGCCCACGTAAGATTAGGAGAGATTTATTAAAAAAGGTATAAAATGTACCAAAGTATAATTTAAGTGTGGACAGTAGCGGTCACATTAGTTTTACAACTTCACCTTTATAATAAATCATCTTTGAATAATTAGAGGCATCAGCCTGCCTACTTTTCTCGTAAAACTAAACTCATTCAGCTGCAGATTGATGTTTGGGATATGTGTTAAATGGTGTGGTATGTTGCAGAGCCTGTACCTAGCATCGGCGCTAATGCGGGCGATGTGGTCCCGGGGCGAGGGCCGGGCGGGCACGCCCCCTCGCCTCCGCCAGCCGGCGCCGCCCTGCAACCCCACCACAACTCCTCCTCCGAGGCCAGCGTCAGCATGGACCAGACTAACTCGGATGACGACCCGGTATAAACACACACACAACATGTTGAAACCTAAATTAAAAAAAGATATCTATCAATCAATCAGCCAATCTTAATCTGCTGCTGGCTGGCTCGATGGTAAATTTCATGGCTGCCCATTAATCAAAAAAACATAGGCCGCATTCATCCCCCACCCGCAACCTTTCGGGTATACTAAATAAGACAATACACTGAATTAACTATAATGATTTTTTTACTGAATAAGACAATTGCGATAGGTTGAATAGGAAGACAATACACCAGTGGTGTTGTTTATGAAAGTAATAAAAAAATGTTTCATAAATACAAAGTAATGGACTTTAAAATTACCTTGATGCTAGTTTTCAGGGAGACCGATAGGGAACAATGTATTAAATCATATTAAGAGATTTGCGTCACTGAAATTTATTGATACACATGTACATAAATGTATCATGTTTTATGATAGCCACCTTGTTATGTGGAT
Source organism: Leucinodes orbonalis (assembly GCA_019425675.1). Classification (NCBI taxonomy): domain Eukaryota; kingdom Metazoa; phylum Arthropoda; class Insecta; order Lepidoptera; family Crambidae; genus Leucinodes; species Leucinodes orbonalis. The sequence continues at coordinate 32,434 of PQWD01001257.1, forward strand.
TGTAACATTAGCTACTACTGACAAAATTTATTGAAAAATTAGATAGCCAAAAATCTTTTAATAATAATATGGTAACACATTTGTTAATTTCAGTACAATTCCAACATATTCTTCTATACTTTGTTCAATAGAGGCTCAAATAATGTTTAGAAACACATGTTTAACAAAAAATATTTTTACATTTTATCTTGTCTTTAAATTGTCTATGGGTTGAATATGCCAGGATTATACTAAGAATTGCCTAAATAAATTGGACTGTCGAATATTGATAATCACCATTTTTTGTATTTAGTGTGAAGAGCTAAGTACCTCAGGCGAAGAAGCGGGTCCTACTCCCCGAAAGCAGAGCAAACACCAACGTGAACTGACTGGTAAAATTTTTAGATCATATGTGAAATATCCTTAAAATAGAGAATTGTACTAAGAAAACTTTTTTATAATTGCAGAACAAGAGTGGCTCCGTGAAGGCGAAGAATTATCTAAAAAAGAATGTGCTAGTCTAAAGGCATGTCAAAAGTAAGTAATGATAATATTGCTTGAATCACTTGATGTTACGGATAAAAGACTTAAATGACGTTTTAACTGGTGTTTTTTCTATGCAACAGGTTATTCGTTTTATGTATTACAGTGTTATTATAAGTTGCTACAAACATGTAGCGTATATCAAGTGAACTCTCGAGATTTTCCGCTAAATATTTATAAAGTAAGTAGTCTATTTGAATATGACTAGGTAAATTTGAGTACATACCACTACCTTTTTTTTCCACCATTTGATCAACTGCTTTATGTTGTCTCTCTGGATGCTAAGGGTTTTGGACCAGGATAAGTCAATAGCTCATTAGCGGTTATCCTATGACGTCCCAATACAGTGAATAGGCCTTTCCCCATAGCATGGTTATGGCGAGTTTGGGCCCTAACTCACCACGCGAGCCCAATGCGGATTGGTGAGTTTTAACCACTACCGTACTAAGAGTAGTTGGTAACTTCGGCTTAATAAGCCTTTCGAAGGGACTCGAGATTATATTTATTCGGTGACCCATCCAGCCAGCGACTATTGCGTTAGTTGCTTGACTTGTGCGTTCGTCAACCGAATGCACTAGCCCCTACGCCATCGAGCCGTTATCATACTGGTGTGAAACAAGTATAATGTACAGGCGCAGCAAACGCGCGGGCAGCAGTGGGAGCGCGAGCAGCGGTGCCGAGGAGTTGCTGCGTCCGCGCAAGAAGAAACTCTACAAGAAGCGCCACAAGCCCGGCAAAGCCAGGCATTTCCGTGAGTGCATGGTCCATGTATACACTTGTTCTACAAAACACAATGTCTCTTTATGATTTATTAATTATCATTTTCTTATTAACTCCGTTTTCTAGAAAGATACTCAAGCACTGATCTTTACTTAAATAGAGATAGAAAGGGATGCCACTATTTATCGTATATAGCGCTTTCGCTTTCTAACTCAATTTAAGTAAAGATCAATGTTGATTCTCGTTCTAGAAGGCCTTAAAGTCTGTATGGAGGTTAAGTACCTTAGTGTAGTCCGTATTCAAGAAATTGTAAATAGCCCTCCTTCCTATTAATAAACATGAAGTAATATGTCAAAGGACGATTATATTTCGCAATGTTTGCAAGTGAAAAGAGAAAATAAAAATAAGTCAGACTCCAAAAATGTTAGCAACACATATATATGTGTATGCGAATTTTATGTTTATTTTTACACGCTCTAATTAGCTTGTATAATTAGAATGGGCCAGTTACGATTATTGTAATACCAGAATAAAAAATACGTTTGCTATTAATAGAACAAGAGCACACAAATAGTTTCATATTGTAGTGTGAAACTACATGGTGAAGTTTAACAAACTAATGCTGTACATCTAAATCATTTAGGTACAGGTAGTGTTTTTTTTCAATAAATATTCAAGTTAACGTTCAAATTGAATTATCTGTAATGTATGTTTATATGAGTCGATTCACTTTGGTAGCTGGCTTTTTTTGTCTTAAAATCAATTATGTTAATTTGGTTTTATTAGTTGCATTCCAAACCTCAATTCGATGTTAATTTAGTACTTCACTTTAATCGCTATCAAAGGAGTTGAGTATGTTATGTAACAGAATGAATGTTGAATAATGAAACTCAAACTATGATAATGTTTCATATGTTTTTATTAAAGCATTGTAATATAAAAACCCCATAATCAGAATTTGTTTTTGTAAAACAATTAACGTATGATGATCACACAACCATAAAGCCTTATTTTGACTTTTAGTTTCATTTTGAGAGTGTCAATTGCTAAATTCACATATCTCTTATTGTTCTATTAAAGCACTATAATTTAATGAATATATTGGTAAAATGAAAATGACCTAATTAATAAAATGAGTTTTTTATTATACTTTATAAAGTCTTGTTAAAGGTATAGGTATCATATTTAAGTATATTAAAATGTATTTCCAAAGCTTCATGAAATAATATTTGTTTTAAAATTTTGACGTTAAATGTAAAATATAAATTCTCAGTTAGGGCACTTCAGGTTTTATTATATGTTACTAGGACGGCCAGGACGTTCACCTGATGCTAAGTGATACGCCTGGCCTTGACATAGTGACATTAGTTGACACCAACAACTCATAAAAAGTTATTATTCTCCATCAATGACGTACTGCGCCTGTCACCCGAGACAACAGATGTAAGGTCTCTTATACCCGGTAATTTTACTAGCTATAGTGCCCTCATCCCGAAAAAAAACGCAGGAGTGCAAAACACTTCTATTCCACGGGATGTTATCTGGCACTACGACCGTACCTACCTAGATGTCTCGTTACCGAGACTACCACTTAGTAGACCTTTTGGTGTAAAAATGCTATTTTTAATCGTGTCCTGTTGTCCATTAGCTACCCAACTGAAGGCGGCGGACCTCGCGGAGTCCGTGTCAGAGGTGGAAGAGGAAACTTCGGGCAGTGATACAGGCCACTGTCAGCTGTTGTGTGACAACGTTGATGCTAGGTATGCATGCGATATACTCGTTATTATATGAAAAAATACAGTAAACACTAGTCATTTTATTGAACTGGAACTTAATATGAAATAAAGTATTTTCAATTTCATGAAAAAATCCGGTTGTGAAATTGACTTAAGATAATATTTCCACTATTTGAAAATTGATTGGGATTATATATTTTTTAGTTTGTTACATAAATTGTAAATTATTACTATTAAAAGACAATCGTGCATGTTTCATATAATCTTCCGAACTCATAAGTTACGCTAGTCGCTTTTTAGTTCGAAGACTTCGGCTAGTTTTCTCGCTGTTGGCCTCAGACGGCATTTACAGCTTCACCGCGAAAATACATCTGAGACTGAGACAAACAGAACATCCACACCAGCACAGTGGGAAATCTGGTCCAGCAGTGACGTTAGATATGCCGATCCATAGCTTGTGTAGGATCGGCCAGTATAGGTTTGGTAGTGCATCGGTGGTAAACAGGCGGCTGATGGAGTTGCGGCTGATGGAGAGCTACAAGCGTCGCGGCGACGGCGAGGAGGAGGAGGGCAGCGCGTCCTCGGCTCTGTCGCCGCACTCCCACCCGCACCTCGCCGATCTGGATGAAGACGACTCCGCTTGCGAGGAGGAGCTGGCGAGGCTTGCTGCTCAGGTATGCTATCTATAACTGAGGTTATATTACTAAACAATTGCGAACTTTTATAAAAAGTAACTTTTATCATTGAGTTTGTTGCTGGATTCTTCTCAGTAGATCTACAGTCCGAACCAGTGGTAGCTTCATTTGACATTTTAAGTGTTCTTTTTAGACCTTAATTGAATAAAAACATTTTGATTTTTCTTTTTAACTATATTTAAAGATCAACGCTTGAGTCTCATTTTAGAATACGGGCCTTAGTTTTACATTAGCGCAATACAAGCGTTAAAACAATCATTCAAATGAGACGCAGCTCTTGTAATCGATTGAGGCTGTTTGATATTCTTGCAATTGGGAAGGCAGCTTATCAAGTAAAAGACCTCTAGTCTACATAAACAAAAAATTAGGCTTTATAAAAGTTTTGAAATAAAATGCGAACTCACGGCATTTCCTGAAAAAAGCTTAGAAACTGACTACAAATTTTGTCTGTAAACCTCATGTTTTCTTGTTTCCTAATGCTGGCTTTATGCCGAAGAATGTGTAAAATATAAAAAATACAAATCACATAATCGTACTTTGAGGCTCTTGAACCTTGAAGATATTAAATAATATTAATTTTGGTATGTATTTACATATTTAATGTAAAGTTATGGTTACCTCAAGTTATGACTTTTGTAAACTGGTTATTCATATGTGGAGATTTGTAATTAGTATTGTATTCTTATTTTCGAATTTTCGAAAATATATGTACGTGATCCGACGCTCTTACGGTGAAGGAAAACATCGTGAGGAAACCTTCATGCACGCCTGCGAAGAGATTCGAAGGTTGTGTGTGAAGTCATCCAATCCGCACTGGGCCCGCGTGGACGACTAAGGCCTAATCACCCTATACGGGTAGGCTCGTGCACCTCGGTGGGGACGTTTAATGAGCTGATGATGATGATTGTATTCTTATATTTTAATATAATGTCTTTTGAAACTGTAAATATACGAAAAATAAATAAATATTGGTGGTGTTGTGTAGGCGCAATGCCTATCGGAGTATCAAGCGGCGAGGGCGGGCGCGGCGCCCCCCTGTGACGTGGACGCCGTGTGCCGCCCGGGGAACACGCTACTATGGGACCTGCTGCAGGACGGCAATATCGTGAGTCTTGTATACTGATAGGTTCAACTTAATTATACTACTACATCATAAAGCCTCGCACAAAGATTTTTACATTGAAGGTATTTGAAATGGTGCTTTAGTTATTAATTTTAATATATTTAGGAACCAATTAAGCAATTATTCGATGAGAACTAAACAACTGTTAAACTTTTATTATTTGTTTTTGTTAAATCATACATAATAAAGTTTATTTATGAATATAATGTATTTATTAAAGTTACACCAAATCGATCGTCGTATTGTCACATTACATTCTATTTTCATTGATATATTAAAAATAATACTTCATATTTAATTAAGTATTTTTTTCAATATATCAATATACAATATAATAATTGTATTTCACAGGAGCAATTAGGAGAAGGCCTTGCACTGGAAGCGGAGAAAGCGCTGTGCGCGCTTCTTTGCTTCAGCACAGACAAATTTATAAGGATAAAGTTCATCGAAGGCTGTCTGGATAATCTTGCTGCTCATAGGTATGAACATAACATATCGAAAGACATCATTTTGAAATCATATAACTATATATAAAAGATATGTTTGTAAATTATGTATGAATGTATGTGATTTTGGTTGCAGATCTGTAGCTGTGTCGTTACGGTTGCTCCCCAAATTGTTTTCGTCGTTTCAACAGTTGCGCGGTATGGATATGCATCAGGTAAAAAATCGTTAAAATCTCCGTTAACAGGAATATGTAGGTGTATACACCATATTCTTCTTAATGAGCACAATCATCATTGAATTATAATTATACTGTCTCTATCTCTATAACCTACTGCAGTTTAACAGCTGTGTAGATGTAGCAAAATGTGATGCCTGCATGTGTTGCTTCCTCCCTGCTATCTCAATGGACGCAATAAGTCAATTGAGGGAAGCATATTCAAAATGATAATATAATATACCTATGTACTACGATGTGTGTGACTTATAATTAATGTAATTACATCATTTACCTATATACATTTATCTATTTGCTATGTATTATGAAGAAAGGCTACGGGTGGCCATTGGATGCAGATAGCTTCCGACTGTTTGGAGTGAAAGTTATTGGGGGAGGCCTATGTTTAAAAGTGGACATCATGTGGCTGATATGCTGTTGAGTATTTTTTCTTTTTCTTCTTTTATTGCAATCTGTCTCTTTGCGGACATTCGGCAATATTTTTAATATTATGTGCATTAATTTGTGGTCCTAGTCCAGTGACTAGGCCACTACATTATTATTATATTTTACTTAATATGTACTTTTAATTTCTATTGATGTTGGTTCTTTAATGTTTACTATACACTTTCATCACTTCAACAAGTCGTTGATGTATAATGAAATGCAGAGAGCCCACGTGGTTGAATATATTTCTCGTATGTACTACTATGTAAATACATGTATGTTAAGTCATAAAATGTATTATAACAAAATATAAACCCAAAAATACTGTTGTTTTTCACTTATTCACCTTCGCATCTGAACAACAACATGTAGCTGAGCTGCATGTGCTCTCATGTACTTCCAAGATCTTCTCTGATGATTTTTTATGAATAGCTTTTTCACCAAACGGTGTCTTAGGATACCATAATCAGTTTACCGCTACTTTATTCATAATATGTGGTTGCATGTTCCGTGTCAGGTGGTGATGTGGGCGGAGCGCGAGCGCGGCATGATGCGCCTGTTCGTGGAGGACCTGCGGCACTACACGCGCCAACCGCGCCCCGCCACCGACGCCGCGCACTACGCACACGTCACCGAGCTCACCGTGCGCCTGCACTTCCTCACCGCCATCTTCTCGCCCGTCGGCTCGCCGCACCACTTCAGGTGACACTCGCCGCGCACTCACACTCACCGTGCGCCTGCACTTCCTCACCGCCATCTTCTCGCCGTCGGCTCGCCGCACCACTTCAGGTGACACTCGCCGCGCACTCACACTCACCGTGCGCCTGCACTTCTCACCGCCATCTTCTCGCCCGTCGGCTCGCCGCACCACTTCAGGTGACACTCGCCGCGCACTCACACTCACCGTGCGCCTGCACTTCCTCACCGCCATCTTCTCGCCCGTCGGCTCGCCGCACCACTTCAGGTGACACTCGCCGCGCACTCACACTCACCGTGCGCCTGCACTTCCTCACCGCCATCTTCTCGCCCGTCGGCTCGCCGCACCACTTCAGGTGACACTCGCCGCGCACTCACACTCACCGTGCGCCTGCACTTCCTCACCGCCATCTTCTCGCCCGTCGGCTCGCCGCACCACTTCAGGTGACACTCGCCGCGCACTCACACTCACCGTGCGCCTGCACTTCCTCACCGCCATCTTCTCGCCCGTCGGCTGACATCACAGATTTCCCAATACAGGAGATGGGGCAAGCCGCGTTTAAAGTGCGACAACTGTAAGCTCAACGAGCATACACTGGCTACCAGTTTACGCTCTGTGAGACGAGTCAAGACGCACGAATATTAGAAGAAATTAACTTTTTTTTCCAAAATGCCATCCTGTGCAATTGTAACATACCTTCATCGCAATAAATCAGTAAATTTACCAAGAAATATAATAACTTTTCACAGGTAAGAACCGAAAAGAAATTGCGACACTGGGACTGCCTATAAACTTGGCGGCTTGTCCAGTCTAATGTATATTCTGATGTCTGTGGCTGACATAGTCTTGCGGCCAGTAGTCCAATGCGGGTTTATATAACCTATTCAAGCCATAACATTGATTTGTATAGATACGAAATTTTAAGATTTTAGATTCATCCACATCACAAAGAAATCTTGCACTCACATAGATAACAGGCGCTAATCAAGGTCCATAGAAATAAGCTGATCATGTTAGCATCCAAAACTAAATTGAGATTAAAGTAAGCGAATAAAAAACTTACAGAAGTACTCGTAACTTCCTTGCTGTTATCTCTTCACTCCTCCTCACCATTTCAGGTGGGGTTTTACACATATAAAAATATCTCGCACTACGACACCAATAAACAATTGAGATTAGCAAACACTATTCTCATGGTTCAGTGGTTCTATTTACTATTGCTCAGCACCTTTTCTTTTATTAAGTTATTGATAAAATATATCATATATTTAAATTAAAATAACGTGATCCCGTTAGTGTGTGTTGTATTTACCTGTTATTGAAATACAAAACGTTGTCGTGAGTTTATAAATAAATAGTTGTATCAAATTGATATTGTCTGTAATCTGTGAAAGTGCAAATTAGTGTGTATGTCAGCAAGTTGCAGTACAATAAACAAAATCTTTATTTCTAGGCTAACGGTTGACCAAGTGGAGGAACTATGGCAGTGTCTGGTGGTTCGCGGTGGGCCGGAGTGTGCCGACTGTCTCTACTCGTGGCTCCTTTCACACACCAAGTCACCAGACCAACACGCGCTCGGGTTGGACGCCCTGAGATTCCTGTATGTGGAGAAGATGCCTACCCTGGACCCGGAGGTAGGCTATCTCAATTGCAAGCTAATATCAAAGTGAAGTTCATAGTTTCGTATGTAAATAAAAATAAAATTCCAGAAAATGATCGGAAACGACAGACAAATATCAAAAAATATGTTATATGTGCCATATTTATATTCATATTAATATAGTAAAAAGCGGAAATTATATATTTCAAACATATAAATATTTGTTAATTTGACCAATTTAGGAGTACTGAATAATTTATTTATCATCATCCACTTCGCACTGTGGTCGTCAACCTGTTTGTTTGCTTACAGACGATCAGCATAATGGGTCTAAGTCTGTACCAGCAGCTGTGCAATCTTGCGCGTATGGCCTTAGGAGCGGGTGAGGCGAGGGACTGCGCACATCCACACACGCTCGCCATGGACCATTTGTGGAAGATCGCCTTGCGCGCCAATAGCACAGGTCAGTACACTAGCAGGGTGGCATCACCGCTCATGTTGTCACATGGAATAATAAGTGCGGCAACACTGCCCACTCGCGGTCACGTGGATGTGCGGCAACAGCACAGGGTTATGGAAGAAGTAAAGTTTTGCACTGCTGCCGACGCGATATCTTTATAATACAATATTTACTAATGCAAAGTTAAAAAATCAAAACAGTAATTATTTTCACGTTATTCGCGGAAGACCCATGAAGCTTTACTGTGACAGGCTACTAATCCAATATTTAAAAAAAAATTGATCCCTGACATTTACTGTTAATTTTGTACTCGTATGAACTGACAGTTAATGTTTAAATGTTTCATATAAAAGATGGGTCTTAAGATTCCTTCACTTGTAATGCGATTAACTTTTTCTCTTCCCAGACGTATCCATGGGAGCGATACAGTACCTGAACAGCTACTACATGGGCCAGCAGCTGCAGCAGGAAGATGATTTCGTGTCTAAATGCATGTTCCATCTCTCCTCGGCCGCAGAGAGGTTGATGTCCAAAAGTCAAGAGGGAGAGAGTTCTACCGCGTCCACTTGTGACAAAGACACAGAAAAGACTGACAAACAGAATATTTATGAGCACATGACTGAAGAGGCTGCGTTACAGTGTATACAGAGGGCGCCGCTGTTACTTAAAACACACCTCGACACATTTAAGCGGAGGTGAGTTGTTAAATTAACTAACACTTAGTACAACAAGATAAGCTTTGATATCCATTATAATGTTATCGATTTACGTCATAAGCCTTCTCTAATGCTTTCCATCTGTATCGGTTTCAAGTTACTTATATCCAGGAATTTTCAGCTTAATTAAGTTTTAAATAAACTCAAAAACATAATCGGATGTTAAGGATCTTAGGAAAAATTTGGACTGACGCTTTAGCAATTCACTTGACTATATCGTTTTTAGAATTTTGTTTGTCAGTATCGATGATGCAATACTTTCCGTTCATAATATTAAGCCTTCTGTCTCCTATTTTACTTCTTCGAGTAAATTTTGGCCACGGTGGTCAATTACCGGACAAATATGCTAAGGTTATAGTATATTGTCAGGTAATGAATGTCAGGTAATGAGATACCTATTTGAAATGCGAGTGATCTCGTGCTTAAGGCTAATTTTCACATACTGTTATAGTAGAGTCATGAATTGTTGAGAAGAATCGGATCTTTATTCGATACGCCGGTCCAGTGCATATTAACAAATAGCCAGTGATTTAATAGTAACTTGTCTTGAGTCTGGATCCCCCAAGAGCCGGTTAGAATGGCTGGAGCCCCAAAAGATGTAAGGTAGGTCTATTTATTTTCATGTGCTGGATAAGCCATCGGAAACTTATTTTGTAGATGGTAAAAGTGGATTTAAATATTATGGCTGTATAAAGTGCATGATCGACAACTAAATGTATCTACGTGTACGTGTGTCAGGTACGCGTACCACCTGCGTCGCTGGGCGCTGGCGGAGAGCGGGCAGTGGGAGGGGTGCGGCGGCGCCGGCGCGGTGCGGCTCACGCTGCAGCCCGCCGGCGCCGGGCCGCGCGCCACGCTCGCGCTGCACCACCACGACCTCGTGGCGCACCTGCGCGCGCACGTGCACCAGTGGTGGGAGACACAGGTGACGACACGGGAACACCTCACGCTGCAGCCCGCCGGCGCCGGCCGCGCGCCACGCTCGCGCTGCACCACCACGACCTCGTGGCGCACCTGCGCGCGCACGTGCACCAGTGGTGGGAGACACAGGTGACGACACGGGAACACCTCACGCTGCAGCCCGCCGGCGCCGGGCCGCGCGCCACGCTCGCGCTGCACCACCACGACCTCGTGGCGCACCTGCGCGCGCACGTGCACCAGTGGTGGGAGACACAGGTGACGACACGGAACACCTCACGCTGCAGCCCGCCGGCGCCGGGCCGCGCGCCACGCTCGCGCTGCACCACCACGACCTCGTGGCGCACCTGCGCGCGCACGTGCACCAGTGGTGGGAGACACAGGTGACGACACGGGAACACCTCACGCTGCAGCCCGCCGGCGCCGGCCGCGCGCCACGCTCGCGCTGCACCACCACGACCTCGTGGCGCACCTGCGCGCGCACGTGCACCAGTGGTGGAGACACAGGTGACGACACGGGAACACCTCACGCTGCAGCCCGCCGGCGCCGGGCCGCGCGCCACGCTCGCGCTGCACCACCACGACCTCGTGGCGCACCTGCGCGCGCACGTGCACCAGTGGTGGGAGACACAGGTGACGACACGGGAACACCTCACACTGCAGCCGCACAATGAAAGCTTCGCAAGTTCAGTAATACTGGATACGAAGAGTCTTGCCACTGAGACGAGATTTCTGGACAGTGACTAGTGGACGCGCCTCACTCGCACTGGTGTCAGTGTTAACTATATAAACCATTGCTTTTAAGTACCTTTCTACCGAAAAGAAACATCGGGCATCGATTCTGCGCACTATCGGCCCTGTCCCTGACACTTCATTTGCTTAGCCTTCTGGCTATGTCAATCACTCTTATTCTTTCACGGATGTCAACATTTAGGATCTTATCACGCGCGTAAACAATGTAGGTCGTTGGGCAACCTTGAAAGAGGATGGTATTAAAATAATATTAACCTTCTGTTTAGATCCAAGGGGAGGAAGGCGTCACAGCGCTGTCAACAGACGGCCCGCTGCGCATGATCACCCAAGGACAGGAGCTGACCATCGATTACGACGAGAGAACTCTCTACGATATGGGGTTTAAGGATAACCAGGTAATATCCTTAAAAATTTTAAGATACATTTATAAGGAAAACTTTGATCTTAGATTTCCTATTACTCAACGATTTGAAATATTTTTAAGACGTTAATATCACACCCACTCGTTTGGATGGTTATCTATGTCTAGCAGAGTAATAGTTATATTCTTTTAGTCACGTGACCTAACTATTACGTGAGACTTTACTATATTTATGTCATCTGTTTTAATATTAACCATCATCGGAGAACCATATAATTGATTCAATCGATAAGGTGGCTTAATAGCTAACCCCCGTATCGGCTACCACATTTTAAAATTCTGCTCTTTTTATCAACAAATGCATGTGATAGTTAAGATAAATGAATAATAGTGTTTACAAAATATTTTACCGTCTTCCCCATGTAAACCTTAATATCACTTGATGTGTATAAGGTTTACATGCTCGTGCAAGTAATACATCGTTTGTGTCCAGCTGGTATTCGTGTCAGTGGGCGTGGGCGGTCGTGGCGCGTGGGCGGAGTGGCCCTCGGCCCAGCCCGCCCCCGCTCGCGCCCGACTTCCTACATTACTGCTGTTGGACCCGCTGTGCTTCCATCAGCTCTTCACGCTCATGCAGGCGCTTGCCTCTATGAAGGAGCCGGGACCTAATGGGGTATGTGATTTCTACATATCTTCAAAATATATATATATGTATATTGTCCCGCGGCACACTGCTTTCCGCAGAATATAAATTAATTAATTAATATCTACTGACATTTACAGCGCCATCTAGTCCCAAACTAAGCATTAAGTTTGTAATATGGGCACTAATTAACGGATAAATATACTACACACATATTATACATAGTAAATATCCAGACCAATACAAACAGAAATGTTCATGCACACAAACGCTTGTACTGCCCGGGGATTGAACCCGGAACCCTTGGAGTGAGAGCCGATATCTCAACCAACTACACCATAAGCGGGCCCAATAAGGATTTGTGTGTGTTCATAAGTACTATAGTGTAATAATCCTTAGCTTGCCCTCCAAAGCAGTATATTTAATGCGGAAAGATCTACAGTGGGTCTTAAAGGCTGATTTTCATGAATTTTGCTTACATTCGAATATAATTATAGAATATATTTTTGCTTTTACAGTATCATTCTTCGTAGTTAAAATTAAAATATACAATTTTGATCGCTCAATCGTTTTCTCAAACAATTTTAACAATGCTGTTCCTTTTTAAAATATCTAATTGTCTTGTGACAGGAACCTGTAGCACATATCAAAGCGCAGCTGTTATCTCGACGTGTCTGGGACATTCTTCAAGCAGTACCACTGAACCCCACCTTACTGGAGGCCTTCCAGAACCCCACAGAAACAAAATTGCCAGAACTTCTCGACCCCACCAGCCCACAGAAGCTCATGTACTCACTTCATATAATTGACAAGCTAAGTTCAAACAATAACGGGCCTAATGTCAAAGAACCCACCACAAGTATTGATAAGACTGAAGAGGACAAGGATAGTGTAGAAAATTGGAATGATCTGTTTATTAAGAAAGGAGGTTTGAGACTACTCTACGATATTATGATGTCAGGTAATATTTAGTTATTACATTAATTTATTGAAAGAAATAATAATGTTAACAATTCATAATATATGTTTTACTTTGTTAAAATGTATATTGCATTTTCACCAATGCATTTATTGCACATTATTTAAAGCAAAATTATTTAGTTTCTTTCACACAATACGTTATTTCGCAGGAGTATTACAAAGAAACGATGATAGTGAATGGCGGCAAGATTGCCTTGCGCTGTTATTACAACTTTTATGCCGTATCGGTACTTTGCCATCAACGGATCCTTCGCAAACGCCAAATTGCATCCAGTAAGTATTTATTTTTATAAAATAAGTATTTTTTAACAGATTGTACACCTGTATTTTTTTGTTTTAGTCATTATTATCAGTGATGACCGTGGAGGAAACAACAGACCGGCTTATATCGATATTGTGTGAAGCAGCGGCACTAAAAGAACCTGCAACATATAAGACTGGATTTTGGGGACGAGCACAGGTTTGTATATCTTTTATTTTTATGTACAAATTTTACATCACATAGACATAATGTACATTTCGTTAATTATTTTCTTCATCTCATTTAGCGTTTTATATTACTGTTTCTTCCGTTATTTGAGTTTGAAAATAAAATTCTATAATCCATCTAGTACCTTTAACTCAAACCTCGATATGGTCTATTTAGGTGGTACAGCACGCAATGCGTATGTGTGTGTGGTGGGCGCGTGGGGGAGGTGACGCCGTGGCGTTGGCGTGGTCGCTACGACGTGCCGCGCCACGCCTACTTCTCGACGATGCTGATCCGGCGGTGAGTGTTTGGGTTGCCTTTATTTCGTAGCCTATACTGTTGTCTTCGGTGTAAACATCGTAGCATAAGTTTGCAATCTTGTGACTTAGTATGAAATTCTTATAGTGACTTGGTGTTATTATTTAGCAGATTTTGCGTTCATTACGATGATTTAGCATTCAAGTTCAAGGATTATTTAACCTTGAAACCTTTGACCACCGCAGTATTTTAATTTGACTCAATAGATTTTCTGTTTCCCGTTTGCTGGCGGTTAAGGTTCAAAAGTTTTGGGTATTTCTGTGCTCTGGAATAAATGAGGATGTTTTTACTTTTGTTAGCAGCAATCACTGGATATCATGATATGGTAATATATATGTTGTAAGTTTAAAACCGAACGACATAATTTTAGAATTCTCTATATGAAATGTTGCACACTTTCCCGCGTCGTATCGTCCAAAACTGGAAGAAACCAAAGTGTGCAGGTTTTCACGAGTTTTCATATACAGGATTCTAAAATTCGTTTCGTTTGCCGCGTAAGGTTCAGATAAGTGTGCGTTCATCTTTATCAAACTGTATCTCACCTAAAATCGGGTAGCCATTTGCTTTATTACTTTAAATAAAAAGGAGTCAGCAAGCAAGCCAAGGTAAGCTAGTCGTCGTTACTGATGTCGGCGGGGGCTAAGGTTCAGTAGTCTGTTTTTATAAGTTGTTTAAATGGATTGTTGTGTTAAGGTGCGTCGCGAGGCGGGCAGCGCGCTGTACCGTCTGTGCGCGGGCGGCGAGGTGGCCGTGCTGGCGCCGCTGCTGCAGCTGCTGCTGGAGCACCTGCCGCGCGCCGCCGACATGCGGCCGCACCCCGCGCCGCCGCACCACCACCACCACGAGGTGACGCCACCCACCGCCGCCACTAGCTATCGCAGCCCGACTCACCCACCACCCGGCCGCTGCTGCAGCTGCTGCTGGAGCACCTGCCGCGCGCCGCCGACATGCGGCCGCACCCCGCGCCGCCGCACCACCACCACCACGAGGTGACGCCACCCACCGCCGCCACTAGCTATCGCAGCCCGACTCACCCACCACCCGGCCGCTGCTGCAGCTGCTGCTGGAGCACCTGCCGCGCGCCGCCGACATGCGGCCGCACCCCGCGCCGCCGCACCACCACCACCACGAGGTGACGCCACCCACCGCCGCCACTAGCTATCGCAGCCCGACTCACCCACCACCCGGCCGCTGCTGCAGCTGCTGCTGGAGCACCTGCCGCTACGCCAGTAAACTATCATCGCCACATGGTATAATGCGTCGCATTTTCCAAGGTCAGAGTAATGAACCTCAACACCACATCACCATAAAGTATCAACAATCCAACGCATTCGCTGATGAAACCCGAAAACAAAATGAAATGCAATTAATTCATATCGGTATTTAAACGTATCGTTAAATTACGATCCGCACCAATAGTGTATGAAAATTCAAATTTAATTAAACCGACTTGATTTTCGTATTTTTCATAATATTTGTCGTCTGTTTAGGTGGTACATCATCATGCCGAAGAAGGAAAAGAGCCGTACGGGCCCGCATGCCGGGATTACTTCTGGCTCGTGTGCCGCCTCATCGATGGCCTACCAGAGGATTTTTTCAAAGGTATATCGTAATATTTTCCACATAATAAAAAAATATTGCAATAGAATATAGTTTTCATACTCACGGGGTATTTGGGAGTTTTATACTCATGGGATATTGGGATCTCCAAAACGTCTTTTTAAAATCTGAAACGTTTGTTATGACATATTACAGCGCATCACCTAAACCTATCGTTGTAATTATTTGTATATCGAATAATTTATTTTATGAATTAAAAAGAAGGCGTTCAGCGTGCGTCATAGGTCGTACATGTTCTTTGCTTATGACGGCAATATGTCTTTTGACAAATGGAATAAAGTAACTAACTTGATCTGTCAGTCAATATCCGCATTATATAACAAAATAAATACTGTATTCTAAAGTCCAACCACTTTACCAGAGGGAGCAACCTCCGAAGACAGCGGTGCTCCAGACCTGAACGAGCTGTGCGAGCAGATTAGCTGTTCCTTAGAAAAGCGAGAGATCATCGAGAAACGGGGCGAACCGTGTCCACCTGACGATGGGCTTTACGGTCAGCTCAGCCTGTTGACACATTTGCTGAAGCATCCGCTGAGGTTTAAGACATCGGAGCACGGCACCAGGACTTTGGAAATGGTATGCTTACGATCATCTTGTAATTTTTTAAATCAAATCACTTACTTAACCCTTAGTGGATAAAAGAATGTAAACGTCAGCATTTTAAACCTTATCACCTGGGCATACAGGTGAAAACTAATGAAAATATAGGACGTGCTATATCCCAGTAAGTTTAATAGATTATAACGCGTATTTACAAAATTAATTTACAATATTTCTTAAATTTTCTCCCGCCGATAACGATTTTCGACCTTTAAATTGAGCTAGTCTCGGAGTATTCGAGAAACTCAAATTTCATAGGTGATAGGAATAGACTTACTTTTAACTCAAATATCTAAAAGCTGCAAGACGTGCAAACTGCTCGTTACCGCGGTAACTGAAATGTTGAGAGAAAAATAAATATGTAGCTATTAATTAAACTTAGTTTTTTGACGAAATGTTTATGTGGTATGGGAAGGTGGACCGAATCCCTGTTATTGTTGCGGGTAGCATTTGTTCAAATGTAGACATAATGGCTGTAGTATTCATATCCATATTCGGTCACAACCAGGTATTCGGTTTTCTGTTCGACGTGCCCAACCCGGAGCAAAGGAACCTGCCGAAGTGCAAGTCGCAGAAGTCCAGAGCCGCCGCCTACGATCTGCTCGTGGAATTGGTCCGCGGTGCACCTGATAACTACATGGTGCTGCACCACAAACTCATGGAACACCACAAGCCAGGTAACTTTTGGGAGAACATTTAGGATTTTTGATGTATAAGTGAACAGAACAGTCTGCTCGTTAACTTGGTGGTAAGTGATATGCCTGACCATGACAAAAGCAGTGTTGAAGGAAATTAATATTTGCAGGTAGTTATTATAATGTTATACTGGATATACTGTTTGGATACTGTACTTAACTGTTTGTTTATTACTTGCTCTGTTAAGGCTGAGAGCCACATGCGCTCGTCAATTGCCCGTTGAAGCTGTAAAGGCCATTTGCGGCCAACAGTAGTAGTCAGTGCGAAAAAAATCTTGCACGCAGACCTAATTTATTTTATTTGGAATACCAACAGCACTTTTATAATTTAGTCAATTTAAATTAAGACAAGTTATTTTTAGGCTGTTGAGACTTATGCGCGTATTGATACAACAATCATTTATTGAGACAAATTTGTTTAATATTATAAATTAAAATACCTTTTTTATATTGTAAGAAGTATTTTTTGTTTTCGTATAGAATAGACTCGGAAACTACTGAATTGATTTGAGAATTTCTTGCAGTCTGACATACAGATAGGTATCTGCCATTGTACGTGTATTTGTTGGCACAACTAATGGAGCCATTCCAAGGTAACGTAATAGTGTGTATGAGTGGCACGTGCAGGCGGCGCGTGCGTGTACCCGTGGGACTACTGGCCGGCGGAGGAGTCCCGCGCCGAGTGCGGGTACGCGGGGCTGGCCAACCTGGGCGCGACGTGCTACATGGCGTCGTGCATGCAGCACCTGTACATGATGCCGCAGGCGCGCGCCGCGCTGCTGGCCGCCGACCCCAGCGCCGCCACACACCGCGCCACGCTGCTCGAGATGCAGCGCATGTTCGCTTACCTTATGGTGCGCACTTTACTTTACTCGGATAGACCCTTATAGAAAAATAGGGACACGCTGTGTTGCTAACACCAAAAGTGACAAAATTCGGCTCATTTTGTAAACCAGTATACAAAAAATATTTGTCAAAACTACATCAGCCAGCAGCTGTCATTTTGAGGACACATTTTATTTATAAATGACAGTCCGATAGTATTTTTATACGTCCATGATTTATAGGTAGGCAAACGATTGCTCCTATAAAACGCCTAACTATGAAATAAATTACTTGAAACATCTCTACGGTTTACCTCATGGTAAACAATAGCGCCACCCATGCCCAACCGGTACTCCGAAGGTCGTTGCAGACCTTTAAAATTATAGAGAATCAGGATCGACCTCGAATGGATAAGAAATAGTAAGAAATGTTTTCCGATAACTCACTCATTCGGTCTTACACAACGCAAAGCGTTTTTGTATTCAGGAAATAATGAATATAATTATAAATATTCACTGATATTCACACGGCGCTATCTAGCCCCAAGTTAAGCGTGAAGCCTGTATTAGGTACTAAACAATTGATAAACATACTTATATACTTTTTTTGTAAATATTACATAGACACATCCAGACCAATACAAAATGAAAACTTACTAAGATTATAATACATTTTAAATTATTTACCATTTAACATGTTTTCTATATTCCCACAACAGGAAAGTGAGAGAAAAGCGTACAACCCGCGCAGCTTCTGCAAGGTTTACCAAATGGACCATCAGCCGCTGAACACGGGCGAGCAGAAGGACATGGCCGAGTTCTTCATCGACCTCGTCTCCAAGCTCGAGGAGATGACGCCCGAGCTAAAGAAACTAGTCAAGACGCTGTTCTGCGGTGTGCTCAGTAACAACGTCGTCTCTTTGGTAAGATGCAACCTTGGTTATTGGATTTCATGTCTATAAACACTTTTTTGAATAAGTGTACCTAAGGACTGCTTTAAAATAGATTTGACTCATCATTTTGAAGTATAAGCTTAATTTATTGATCGGAAGCCCGTGTATATAAGTAGGACCTAGAAACACGGGAGGACTTAACATTTTTTAGACTAGAAATCTTAAAAAAATACATGCAGCTGGCAAATCTTTAGCTTCCAATTTGTTATCATTTTTTAAGTACATATTTAAACAATCGCGACTATATTCACAAAAATATTGGTAAAAAACGTGACGATTGAGGCCGTTGGACCCATGTGCTGTTTACGTACTATATGTATGTATATGTCGAAGTCTAATTGTTAAATCCGCCGTATTACAATACGGGTAGCTGTTATTAAAAATCGTTGAAGTACCGCATTTCAAATCGATCCTGTTTTGATAACATCTAGCCGTAAGGTAATACGGCAGATTACTAAATTTAACAGCAACATATGTAATATATATTTTTAACACAGTTATTTGATACATTTTACTGCATACTACAGGATTGCCCGCACGTGTCCCGAACACTGGAGGAGTTTTACACGGTGCGGTGCCAGGTGGCTGACATGAGGAACCTGCATCAAAGCCTGGACGAGGTGACGGTGAAGGACACGCTCGAGGGGGACAACTGTTACACGTGCTCGCAGTGCGCCGCCAAAGTGCGCGCTGAGAAACGGTTAGTAACACTGTAGAAGTTGTACTTACTATATTATCATCAGCTCATTATAACGTCCCAACCGAGAGGCACGTGCCTACCCGTGGTGTATAGGCGTTTAGGTGTTTTCCTTCACCGTAAGAGCGTCGGATAATCATACATATAATTTCGAAAATACATTGGTGCGTGGCGATATTTGGACCTGCGCCTTCCAGATAGGAAGGCAACAATCCACATCATTGAGCTACCGACGCTCTTATTGTATACAATATACTTACTAATGGCTTCCGTAGTCGAGTCGATGAGTTTAGATCAATTACTTTCCTAAAAGAAAGATGATTCCGAGCTTTCGAAGGCAGGTTAAGACTTCGCACCCGGCTACCAATTGGAATTATAACCTTTACATCTAGAGCAGTCTGTAACAAACGCGACAGCGGTAAAGAGTGTCTGACTATAGATTTTTAATTGTGTCAAGCAAGAATTGTAAGAGTCAAATACTTACGCCTCTAACCTAACCTCTCAAAGAATTAATTCATAAACAGGATTAATCATAAAAAAATACACAAAGTGAACATCATTTAACTAAATTCCGTATGCAACTCTAGGGCGTGCTTCAAGAAGCTGCCAAGGATCCTGTGCTTTAACACAATGCGGTATACGTTCAACATGCTCACCATGCTCAAGGAGAAGGTCAACACGCACTTCTCGTTTCCGATGCGACTTGATATGTCGGGTTACGTCGAGAAGCATCTGATGCCAGCGCAGTATCAAGGTACATATAACATTTAATCAAACTTAACATTATGACTGCTGCAATATCAGACATAATTAAAGTTTTTAGGCACCGGCAACTGACAGACATGATTTCAAAAATGTAAATCATATATTTCTGTTTTTCCTGAGACAATTAAGGTTTGAATTTAAGTGGGACTACGTATATTATTTCAAAATGTAGCATTTTTAACATATATTAAAAATTTTACTGTCTTGTTGTTTAAGAAGAGAAAAGGAAATCGGCGGAGCTGAAAAAAGATGGCGAGGGCAGTCCAAGCAGTGAACCCGAGGACAATTCAGAATTTGAGGAGCATTACGAGTGAGTATCGTGGCCGCATTATTGTCTGTCATGCTGTGTTTACGAAATGTATTAAACAAGAAAATAGCGTTACAAACTTTTGAACGTAAAATTTTTTTTGACGTGTGATATCCACGCCTTCATATTGTTTTTATGGAGTTATATATTTTTTTAATTTATTTGTATAGTGTAGATATACAATATAGATTTGAAAGATTGCTATCTATTTTATTTGTACATAGATGACCAACTCATTATAATAACATTTAAATAAAAATGAGAATTAACATTGTAGTTTAGAAATAAAAAAAGACGGAATGGAATTAATAAAAACAGAGATGACGTCAATACCTTTAAGTATCGTGGTGTAGGCGTTCAGTCCAGCATTAGACTGTAATATTACAAAGCGGTAGTATTATTTATTCATTTGGGTAAACAAACAGTGGCAAATTCAATTGTTGTACTAGTGACATTTCGCAAGTCGAGAACGTGGAGGAGGAGACCGGGCTTTCTGACACCGAATGGGTGAGTTGACCAGCAGTATATTGCTGGAAGGTGGTATATATGATATGGAAGAGTGAGAAAAGATACTAGAATCATGAGATAATCCAATACAAATTTTATTCTTTTCTTTGTACTATGTAGTGCAAAAAAGAGTGCTTATGTGTAATATTTAGTACCTACTTTATGTATCATTTTAATCTATAAGAGGGAACTAGTGGCTCCTGAAACACGGTTATTTTTACTATCTTGGGAGCCAGGGCTATGTTGAAATGTATTGTATTAATTTAAATAAATAATAAAATAAAATATACAGGTACGAGTTGATCGGCGTGACCGTACACACGGGCACGGCGGACGGCGGCCACTACTACTCGTTCATACGCGACCGCGAGCACGACCACCCCGACCGGTGGCTGCTGTTCAACGACGCCGAGGTCAAGCCCTTCGACCCGGCGCACATCGCCGCTGAGTGCTTCGGCGGCGAGATGACGGTCAGTCACACATATACTTGCGTCTATATAACATTTACGCTGTATGCATATCCAGTGGATAGGAATTGGGTACATCCAATCGGCCAAGACCAACCCAATACGCACTCGGCATGCATATTGATATTATTTAAAATAAAATTGAGATGCTTTGTTCAATGTTCCGTTATGAAATTTATAAAATCTTTGTGATAATTCACTTATCAGTTATCAAATCTGTGTTTGTTTATTATCAAACACAGTGATTTCATTGTGTTCTAATGCCATATAAAAAATAAACAAAATTATTATCTATGTGTCTCATATTTATGTGCTGTATAATAAATTACATAACGGTTTGTATCCTTTTTTGATACAGAGCAAAACCTACGACTCGGTGACGGACAAATTTATGGACTTCTCATTTGAGAAGACTAACAGCGCGTACATGTTGTTCTACGAGCTCAGCCCGCCGCGGGCACAACGGGGCGCTGACGCCTCACAACAGACTGAAGCTCAGGTAATTGAATAAATATGATTTTATATATGAGTAATTCCTTCACCGCCTACTCCACTACGACGAGAGATATCTGGTGATACCTAGTCTAGCACTGAACTAACGTATCGCTGGAAACGTAACCACTTACTTAACTCTTACTATTTTAAAACTCTCAAATAAAATTCTCACCACTTTTAATTTATGGCAACTCCTGCATAACGCCCTTGAGTGCGATATACAGGATAAAAAATACAGTTGTAAAGAATAAAATATAATAATATTATATAATTCAATAAGTAAATTTTTGTAAAATGTTTTCAACAATAAGAGGTTGCTAACGAGTGCATAGGAATCACCGTTGGTTAAGTCATTATTATCCACTTTTCAAGTTAGGATGTTCCAACTGTCACGATAGATGGAGGGAGGTAGGGGCG
>PQWD01001258.1:0-11074 GCA_019425675.1 Leucinodes orbonalis
GGTTTGTTTATTTAAAATAATATCGGAATTATCATTGGAGCAATGATAAATTCAGTAAAAGTATCATTAATATTAATTTTCATCAGTTATTTTAGTTTGTAATACTGTACACCAAAAGAGCTTCATTGAAAATCAGCGTCCAGGCATGCATTTGCGTGTCAGGCCTTTGCTGAGTGAGGTCCTGTTTGGCACTAGCCTTTAAGATTTTCTGTAATCTTTTTTTTATTATTTTGTGCTAAATAAATCTTTCTTTCTTTCATTTCTCCGCATTCAGTAAAAGTATCATTCTCCGCATTCAGTACTCGTTCTAGGTAGGCTACCACCACAGTGCCAGATATCATCCGTGAAATAGAAGTGTTATGCACTTCTGTGTTTGAGATGAAGGCACTGTAGCTAGTGAAATTACCAGGTATTCGAGACTTAGCGCCTGTCGTCTCGGTTGAAAATACAACCTTGTTGGTGTTGGCGGAAAACACAACCTTCTGTTATTATTATTTTTCGACACTGCATCTGTCATGGTCAGGCGTATCACCACAAGTGAGTGCACTGACCGTCCCGTTTACTTATAACATAAAAAAGGAAAAAATAACTAAGTATCCTCATTGTCAATACACGAGTAAATGGATTTTTAAAACGTTTCTGTTTTATAAAACTTAAAATATTAATGTATTTCTATTATTAACTAAAAGTAGACAACCCTAATATAATAACCCATTCTCTAAATCCTGCAATCCTCGGAATGTTGCCAGTACACGTCTTAAGCAAATGTAGTCCGAACAGTTAATCAACATCCTTTATATAACGTATGATTATTGTATTTTTAACTTGACTTCCACATATGTGCATGACACAATATGTAAGCGATATAATTTACAAACCCGTGACTCTCTTAAGGAACTTTTTAAAGAAATAAATATAATGACTATAGCATCACAATATATTTATGAAAATTTAATTTACGTCCGTAAATACTATCATACCTTTAAAAAAATTGTGACTCACACAATTTTAATACTAGGAATAGAAACAAACTTGCTGTTCCAGACTTGAGACTGCATAAAGTAGGTAAATCTTTTATAGGAAGATGTATAAAGTTTTCAATAAGTACCGCAAAATATTGTCGAGTTACCTTTACACATGTTTAAAGCTAGAATAAAAAACCACCTTTCTAAAAAAGGTACTACACTATTGACGAATATTTATGTGATAAAAATCCGTGGTCTTAAAATGCTCAGCTATTTCAGTGTTTATGATATATGTTACATTAAGGAAAATGAAAATTTTTAAAAAGGCTACACTGTTGAGTTTTCTTGAGTGCTTCTTTCTCAACAGGCCAAAGCACTGAAGCGCTTTTTTTCAAAGCATCAAAACTCATATTTTAGTTTAGTATTTTAATCGTTTTTATTATATTTTTGTATATTTTTGACGTTCATAAGTGCTTTTTGTAAGCCTAATTTGAAATAAATGTTTTTGACTTTGACTTTGAAATAAGAAGCAATTATATCAAGTGTTTTTTAAATTTAGTATTCAGACAGTAACAAAAGTACTAAGATTTGTATTTGAATACATGCGTATTATTTTATAGTATCGTATGTCAAAGTCAAAGTCAAAAACATTATTTAAATTAGGCTTACAAAAAACACTTATGAACGTCAAAAAATATAATAAAAAACGATTAAAATACGAAACTAAAAATATGAGTTTGATGCTTTGAAAAAAAAGCGCTTCAGTGGTTGGCCTGTTGAGTATGAGTTAATGTTTTGCTTGCGAATCCTGGGATTTGATGTTGAGAACTTCAATTTCCTTATGCTGCCATTTTATTGTAATTTTCAGAGACACGGTTATACATGTATAAATTGTAAATGTAATATTGCCTTCTAGTCAAAATATAATTCCCAAAATACCACTATATAAAAAAGAAACCCTTAATCCATTGTCGAATAACGTTTTATTAGTGTTACCTCACAAAGCAATTCACTTTTCTAAGCATAATTAATCAATGTGTAGTATAGGCTTTAGCAAAACGAAATTTTATTGGAAAGAATAAGAACCCTCATCCTTCCCTATCTAGCCTATATATAGAAAGATATTAAAGCTCATTATAAAAAAAACGGTAAATTGCAGTCAACGTACGCTATTGGGCAGAATATAGCATGATAGGTGAAGCCAACCGCTTAGGTCCCAAACGTTTTCCCCATCTACCTTATACGTATAAAAGTTATACATCACTTAAAGCCCGTAACACTGCCAAGTCCGTGCAAGTAAGTAGGTACCATGTCGCATAAACTTATTAACATCAATGTCGTAGCGGAAAGGCGAGATTAAAAATAGTGTGGAGGTATTGTGCATTGCGTCCTCACAAGACGCTCCATTCTTGTCTGACAAAAGACTGTTATAACACACTTGTAGCGCAGTTCCTCTGAGACGCTTTGAGTTGGCGCCACTAAGTAGGCGGTGTAAACGCGAGCTTATGGCTTCTACTGAGCAAGTCTTCATAAAAGACGCGAAGCTACATTATTTAAATTATCTGCGTATTACAAAGTACAGTGCTACATCATCAAAGCCAGCCTGAGTTGTAAGCGGTTGTTAAAAATAATAAAAAAAAGCCTTATTTAATTAACAGATGACAAAAACACTACCTGTAAAATGGTGAAACTATACATAGTCAACTATATACAAATCGGAAGAATGCACTAAAAGGAATTATATACAAACAAAAACCGGAACAGATATTTGAGTTCTGCACCTCTACACAACTATTATTGAGGTCATTACCCAAAATGTAGTTAATATGTATTTGTTTTATAAGTATAAATAAAGTAAGTAATGACAAGGTGGCAAACGCTGTAGCATCAAATATATAATCATGAAAAATAACTAAATTAGCATTATATTGGCAAGATAATGCTATAAGACAACTGCTGCGTTAAGTACTCATCTGCAGTGGAGTGCACAGAGATTATGAGTACGGTATGCAAGTTGAGTGAAACTAATCGCAAAACAACAAATAATTATAATTTTATTTTTTGTCAAATTGAGTGCTGTTGATGACAGCAGATCGCCTGGTTCAAATCTGTGAATCTTTAAATACTTTGGGTTTGTGGTGATCTGACGCACAAGTATGCACTGCTTATTTGCATTTATGGAGAGCACGCCACTGCTCATCTGACCCTTACAAGATTGTAAGATACACTTTAAAGAGAAAAAAATCGCTACTTTTGTGGCCTAACTTTCTGCAAAGGCTTAGGCGTAGTAACCTCGCCATCTTGAGACTAGGGATTAAATTCCAAAGGAGCGTTTCTTCTAAATTTTATAAAAGCACTTACATTTACTACCAAGTTTCCTTGTAGTACATTTTATCCCATAAGTACTTAACTAAGACTAATCTTTAACTTTACGTGGTAATACTACCACGTACTACTTATATTTGAATCTTTTTACTATCTCTGATGTAAAATCATTTTAAAATGCCAAAAAAATAGGAGCTACATCCTATAACAAACCAAATGCCTAAAGATAATAAAAAACTTATATATATTCATATAGATATTTCTAATTCCATATTTCGTAATATCTCATTTGTTTTGCTCTACCACAAACAATAACCTCCATAAATTAATAGTTGCAATCAAAAGACCATTATTCGGACATAAACATAATTCAAACTAGGAAGCTTTTAATGGAAAGTTCTCGAAGGGATAAATCGGGTTAGAAGTTCTGCGAATGCGTCTGGCACATAAATATGAAGTTCATGATGGGTCGTGAGCTAACCCGTTATATGTAAGTACTTTAATCGAATGCTAAGTACTCGATAGTTATCATTCGGTATAATCAATAGTTTCTAAGTACGGACAGTTTAGGTAACTTTGGGTAAATGTAATCGACATAGAAAGCTCAGGTTATAATAAAAACTACAAACATAAATTTAAGATAGTAAAATACACGAGTTTATTCGTTAACCTTTATCAGTAACATCACTATGACATATAAGGATGATATGATACATAATATACATGTCATAGCCAGCTATCATCAGTAGTTAAGTTAATTACAAGTAAGTACATTAAAAATAAGTTATTTACTAAAAACTCGAAGTTGACAAATGTCGTATTCCTAAAATAGGCTACAATAGCATCACTTAAAACAGCAAAATGTTTAAATAGCCACCCAGTAGGACACCATGAAATTTTAAACAAAGTATGTTTTCCAACTGCGAATACAACGAAGTTACCAGTACGATATGCAGCATAAACAAGTTATCGGAGCGCCGCGTGGATGCTCCTATAGTCTGTAGGAGTGCACTGTAATGGAATGATGATAACTCTATGGACGGAGGACGAAGACTACTATTAAGCGACAATGGACTTCCAGTAAGTTCAGAATTAAACCATTTGGATTCCACCTCACTGAAATGGCAGTAAGGTTTTGATTGATAACGGACTTCAACGAGTAACAAGCTTCTTTATGTGAAAACGAATAGCTACTTCTGATCCTACCTAGGATCATTATTCTATTAAGTTTATAGTATACATGAGAATACTAATTCAGAATCTCTATAATTACTCCTCAAATTCCTAAGGTTCATGAGTTAGTTATACACGTCTACTAACTTCTGAAGAGTGCACTTATTTAAAAAACTTTAACATATACTAAAACCTATTTCAGGTACCGCAGTTTGCGTAGCTAAACTAATGGACGGGTTAGTTTAGTCACTTAACTTTTTTCTTATATTTAGTGAAATTTAAAATATGCATAAGTAATATTAAAATCACATTTCATATCAAATCAAATAATTTATGTAAGATCAATATTCTTCAAACATTAATTAAAAACTACGACGCCTCACAAATGTTAAAATGAGTATTTAGTGATTAATGCATTCGAGATATTGTCCTTGCTGCGGGCGTTTCTGAAGGTTAAGGTAGCTGATGTTGATAAAAAGCACAGCCATTAATCTAGTTGTGGCACAAAACGTCTTATCCCAAACGCGCGTATCTCGCCCACAAAGGCCACTGCACAACCGTTTTCAAACAATACAAATCCAACCCTATTAAGCCACTGAAATCTCCTCAAAGAAAGGAGAACACTGGCAACTGGTAATAAAACCGCGGTATTTCAGTGGAAATTTTATTTTAATCCTTATACTTGCAGCTTAATGCCGCTACAGAATTAAAAATACGTACTCTCTCTATCTGCCGCAATCATTGGCCGCAAATCGTAAAAACTTAACCTTTATCAGATGGTATGTTTCTTCGTAAAGAACCTTTCATTGTTCTGCGGTCCCGGCCGTCGGGTATAATGGATTTTTCTCGTAAAAACCCACTCAACGTGTTGGAAAATTTAATGCAACTTGAACCTCTATGAAAACAAAAGACGCCCCAACTCACGCATTCGTTGATAACATTTTACATTGGCATTTATTCCGATTTGTGACCCCAGAGGCGGGAAAGAATACTTCAACTTATTTTTTGGTCGTATTTTGGGTTCTAAGTGCTATGCTCATCAATTTTCATCTTGAACGCATGACACTACATACTATTAGCATTACTTGATAAAGCACTGGAAGACACATTCGTTTGATTTTATTTCACTTTATCGGAAACTAAAATTTTTTTCCAATGATTTTAGCATACTCATTCTTATTACAGTATTTAATAACTCAAGACGAATTTTCGAATCATTGTTTCAATAAAATAATAAAAATTAGAGGAATACAGTGAGCCTAATATAATTCATTGTTATAAGCACGACAGAAAAGATTGCAATAAAATTTGAACATTATGCTTTATTCTATTTCAACAATAAAACAACATTGAAACAAAAACTCTAAATTGAAAAAACTTGGGTAATGTTTGCATTCCTGACCCAAACATTTATTAATAATGACAATAATTCCAGAATCACAAAGAAATAACAAGTTATTAAATGTTGAAAAGTTCAACCAAACACTTTCCCCTTTGTAAAGGCATTCATAAAAACTTTTTAACCTTATCAAGAAACAAGAACAGTTTCATTTCAGAGAATTCTCACTTTTAATGTTTCAGTAAAAGATAGTTAAAACATTAGATTTTAGAACGAGAATTTAATAACAGTATCCAACTGTTACTTACTTCACAAGGAACATACCTAAGTATGCATTACAATATATCTCACAACGAATATAAAAGCCTGTTTTTCAAGATATGCAACGAATCATTGAGGGATAGTCATTGAAATGTCATAACCAAATTTGTTAATGTGGTGTAATGGCCCGCGTGGTAGGTTATGGCCCAAAATCCCCCTATTGCTATCTTCTGCGCGAAAGCCTGACCTTACCTAATGATGATGAATACATTGATTAATACATTGATTAATACAAATGATCTCACTCTTCACATCCTTGGAATACATCTTGTACCATCACGTAACAAATTTCCAAATTTGAATTTTGGAAAATATGTTTTTAATGATTAAGTCAGTGTTCACATTTCATCAAAAAATTAATTTAGTTTAAAAATAATAGTTTTATCCTTTACCTTATATAAGTATTAATATCTTTAGAAATACAACTATGAATCATCTGTATATTTCGTAAGGAATTTGTGAAAAACCCAGTCTTTATTCTTACGAAAAGATGCTAGTACCGCTAAAGCCTACACGTTTATAGTGCACATCCACAAAATAAGGAATAACTGCGTCTAATAAGCTCAGGCACAGCTTGCCTAAGCATGAAATGTATCTAGTAACTCTAATTTACAACATTCAGGCGGCTTACAATTTCGCAAGCAAATTTATCTTTAAGTATTACACAAGCAGTTGTATTGTAGCAAGTTTATGCTTTTTTTAATTATTTTTTTTATGATTTTTTAAAAAAATAAAAATATTAATTGTACTGTAAGTATAGGTACTCGTGCAAAAGCCATTCACCTTTAATTTGCTATAGTTTTAACACTTGCAAAATCTCATCTCCACCGTACTTTTTTTTGCCATAACAGTTTACTAAATATCAAGTGAACGGAGCACTCACCCTATAAACTGACACGGCTGCCATGAATACAATCTACTCTAGATAGCAATTAATTTCCGCAACACTGACCCCTCCGTCACCTGAAATGACAGTCTCTCATACCAGCAATTTCCACTTAGCTACAGTGCCGTCTTCACATACACCCCTATTTCACGGGACGATGTCTAACACTGTCATAGATTTAAGAATATTTTGAAATCTATGTTGTAGTATGGCTCTTCATGTTGTTTTGTAATGAAAACGAAAAACGTTACCGTGTAATATGAATTAGATACTAATTCTCTCCTTGACGACGGTTAGTTATTTATGAACATAATAGCATTACTAGTTGCATTCACTTAAGCGTTATATTTATGCTCTTACATTAAATCCACTGATATCCTTCATAACGTTAATGGTAAAGCAAACAGAATGTTATAAAATAGGATACAAGCAATAACTTTCTTTCATATTTCGCGGAGCACAAGCTCTAAGCAAGAGTTGTGGCACTAGCAAAGTTTACTGTTTCTCCTAGTAAAATAAAGAGCACACAACCGTGTACTATAAACTACGGTTTATTTTACCTACGGGCTGACTATGAATTTTGTGAAGGCTATTTTGCTTTTTTTAATATTTGCAAAAACGCATTACAACCTGCAGATATACAAAAGAGAAAACACGCCAAAGTTTCAATATCCATTTAAAATTTGACAGAAAATCCTAATTCTGAAAAGTTTAATCTAATAAGAAATCGACTACCACTCATACCATACTCATACAGCCGATGAATTATTGAATCAAACGACTGACGTAGCTTTTGAGTAGAATGAATTTATTATATCGTACCGAGAAACGGAATCGATACAATAAGCCGTGGACGAAGAAGCGTGACTCGACTCTAAATTAGAGTTGGCCCTACACTAGTGCCGGCCAATTCCAATTCTCAACTATGTATTGTATTTGAAATATAAAGACTCGTCTATAAGATCGGCGATGATATTAAGAAGTTCTTAATCGAGAAAATGTTTCATACGAAGAATCGATGCAACAGCTTAAACAATTCCTTTGATAACATTTTGATCCGATACCTTACGGAACAAGTTTTTATCCGTTAAAAAACTCTTCTTCTTTATTTCAATCAAATTTTATTACTTTGGCATAATTGTAAGTCAGCATGCGCTACGAAATTTATAACATTGGCTACTGAAAAAACGAAACAAAGTCATATTTCACATTTTACTTGGCCGCTGGGCATTTGTATGCACAAAAGATTGTAAATAATCAGTTGCAGCTGTAAAAATAAACCCGTACGCATATATTTCTTCACCATAACAATAGGATCTTATAAATCCAAACATTAGTTTCTAAAAAACCTAGCTAATGTATCAAATCTCGTCTTAACATATTTTGTTCTTGTTTTTAACTAATCCTTGCATTAAAAATCTTATAAATAAGTACTTTATTTCACTATTGATTCAATCAACGCGTACTACCTCTCCGTTTTCATTGTATTAATAATTTTTTGCTCTTTTCTTTCTTTTGTCATTTATTATAATCGATACGTGGTCTTCGGATTGTAAAGTTACTCCAAAAATGCTATCCTAAATGATTTGCTTACAAAAAGTTCGTAAAGCAGTAATATAATTTTAAAAACCTTAAAGTTTTGCAAAATCATGCGCAATGATTCCACTTCAATCGTTTTATCCGACGCTTATTTAATTACGTAAACATCAAAAAGCGGCGTTTTGTAAGTCCTTATATTTTCCTCTTTGAAGCGATATTTCTACTTTTACTGGCAGTTTCCGCTTGAGCGATGCTGATCAATGAAGTAAACGGCCGAACCACGGGGTTTATGCGAAATTATTTTTAGTCAGATAAGTACATTGCTTATTTCTTTACCGCTAGATGGAACAGAATCAATTAAAGGTACCCATTCCCATGCAATTGAAGAATTATGTCACGCTAATTATTTTCATTTTGTTTCGCAATACAAATGAATTGCATGCGGAATCTTTTTTGTAAGACTAAGTTTGAATTTAAATAATTAAAGGTATCGCAAACGATTGCTTATGGAATGATACATGTGTAACAAAAAAAACTTTTTTTATATTATACAGACTATTCTAGTGCTCTAAGATGGAGCGAACTTGCCCAGAAAAAGTACTACCTTATAGCATAAGTAGCGATATTGCGAAAATTGTAAAGGTCCCTGATTCCAGCACCTTCTGCAATAAGTTGAAGGATAACAAAGACAAAAAATTGCAATGATAGGAGTGTAGCCGCTAAATGCCTGGATAGGGAACGTTACAGCCAAGGATGTGTAGAAGTATTCCTGAAGAAACAAGCTTACGAAAATCATTGCTAGAGTAATAATCCCTATTACTCTAACAGTGACCGTACAAAGTGTATGAATTATTGTTCTGTAGGTGGTTGAGGACCTGGAGATTTACAGCTAAATAAAAGAGATGTTTATCGTATACTGCGGTTATTTGATGTAGAGCTATTGGAAGAATGTAAATATCACCGTTCGAAAGATTATTCTGTAAAAGTAATTTAAAGCGAAATCACTGAATCAAGGCTTGCTTACATGTCATTTAAAAAAATCCACCCATGGTCTAAATTAATGCAAAACATAAGTATGTTTATATTCTTTTTTAAAAATTATCATTATTAATTAAAAATTATCACGCTCTACTCTTGCGTAATTAATTACTCCATCATAAACCTAAGTTGTGCGTAAACTAAAAAAACTAAAATAAGTTACAGATAATGACAACATATTACGCAATCCATGTTAGCTACATTGGATACATTAAAAAGAAAAAGACACACGAATAATAACTTTTATGGCATCCGTCTATTAAAACGACTCTTTTCAGCCAGCAACTATTTTACACCGTCGCGCGTGAAAACATTACCGAACGCAATCGATTTACGACTTAGTGGCCCGGCGAGTCAAACCTGCTCAAATTCTTTACAAAGATCCTTGAATTAAATCAAAACATATATCTTACCTGCCCAGCATGGAGGACGTCCAAAAATAGGGTAAAAACACTAATAAAAAGCACGGCGCGCGACATTTTAGCGGCCGCGTTGCGTCCCGGTACCCGAGTGGCTGCTCTGACGTTAGTGTCAAACGCCACAAACCTGCGTACTAGCGAACGTGCCGTGCCGTAGTCGTAGCTAGCGGGTATAGATCGGCCTCCCGGAGAAGAGAGACGGCTATCCCTGGCAGTGCGTGCGAGCAGTACACCAAGAGAGGAATAACGCACGCGCACTACCAATAACGCAGGTCTCCGTCTAGCTTGTCTGGATTTCCCGATGATGCATCATTTTTACCAGCCGTGAACCGTTCATAATGGGAGCCTAATTATTTTGAGTTCGAAATGCTTCCTTCCAGCCGTGTGATGCAAATTGTGAATGCTTCGCTTATGATTAGCCACGAGAGGCAACAACAATGGCTGAAGCTCTATAAAATTAGATGTGACGTAATTATGGGGGTGGATAATGTCACCGTGAAATAACAAAACCATTCAATTATAATATATCTTACGATATTTCTCAATTTGATCTATAGTTATTGCAATACAACACCTTATTTTGCTATAGATCGAGTAAATCGAAAAGTAACCGTGAATTTGGAATCAGAATTGCAATTCAGTGACTTACAGGATTTCCAAATATACGAATAATCAAATCACATCAATGAAATTACATTACAATATGCGGAGGAAATTTTGAATACACACATCAATGAAGTAAAGACATCAATGTATATCTACTCTCAATTGTTAATAGGTTGAAATTTGAAAGGTAGTTTAATATATTTTAAAATGCAAAAAATCCAACTTATCATCCAGTCGTATCTTCCATTTTTGGACTATACCCCGACTGTAAAGGCTGGATCCTCTTTACTCAACTAGACTCAAGCTTACCTTATAAGCTCCTCCAGACTGGAGAATTGGATGTCGGATAATGATATCTACTAATAAAGAAATCAACGGCACTAAAGACTTGTTGAAATCAAAATGGATACTCTAAAAAGTTTTCCCTTTTTATCTCGGTTATTTTCTTTAAAGAATAAACAAA